>CAUDMG010000693.1:67500-147500 GCA_958450375.1 Homarus gammarus
TTCTAACGGACCCTAGATATAACGGACTTTCATCTCGATATACAGTTCATTAGATAGGGGTTTCACATCTAACGGACCCTCGATATAACGGACTTTCATCTCGATACAGTTCATTAGATAGGGGTTTCACATCTAACGGACCCTCGATATAACGGACTTTCATCTCGATATATGGTTCATTAGATAGGGGTTTTATATCTAACGGACCCTCGATATAACGGACTTTCATCTCGATATACAGTTCATTAGATAGGGGTTTCACGTCTAACAGACCCTCGATATAACGGACTTTCATCTCGATACAGTTCATTAGATAGAGGTTTCACATCTAACGGACCCTCGATATAACGGACTTTTCTCCCCATATAGTCCGTTAAATAAAGTTTACACTGTATCTCTTTCTTTACAGCACATAATTTTCTCCCCGATAAAGTTAACAGTAAAATTTCTTAAGTTAAACATGATCATTAAGATAGAATGTTACGTGTTAAGTCATTAAATTACGAACACCACATACGTTCTGTTAGGTTCTCAATAATAAGTTCTATATACAGGAGAGAACACAAACACCTGTATAGTTTTGTAGGTTCGGTTTACTGGATAAGAGTATGTACACAGAGGAGAGCAGCGGTTTCCCCGGCTAGACTCCTTGTCAACTGCTATAGGCGACGTATGGCAAGTGATACATTAGCAGCTTCCATACGTCGCCAGGCACATTAATTGAGCATGTGGGATATGGTAATAACATTGCCACACGCTGCTAGCTAGGCTGAATAAATAATACATAGATGGAGCACATACATAATATACATACATGATATATAATCCAGCATACATAATATACATACACCTCCCTCCCCCCTATACGCTCATAGCAAAGTCTTGAGCGGACCTTTTCTTTTGGATCCGTTCTGAGCGTCGAGGGACTTCATCACTGGGAAGGGTATGGGACTCAACACTGGTGGCGGGGCCAGCAGACGGCATTGTTACGGGTCGGAGGAAACGGCGGTTCCTCCACCACACACGACCACTGGGTAACCGCACCTGGTAGTCCCGTGACCTGCCGAGACCCATGACAACGCCTACTTTGTCCCAACGTAGGGAGGTCGGGTCCTGAACACGGAATTGGGTGCCGACACTCAACCTGGGGAGAGAACGGGCGTGGTCATTGTAGCGGGCGACGACGTCCTGAACACGTTCGGCGGCTCGGCGATCACAATCCTCTGTCTTGGCCTGCCACTCCTTGGAGAAGGATTGAGGGTGAGCAGGGACACAAGAACGAAGGGGGCGTCCATACAAGACCTGGGCAGGGGAGCGTCCGGTGTAGTTAGGTGTGTTGCGGAGTTCAAGAAGACCCCTGTCGAAGGCCTCGCAGTCAATGTTCCCAGAAGGGGCCACCTTAAGGATGAGGTGCTTCAGGGATTTGACAGCAGCCTCAGCGTGGCCGTTGGACTGCGGGTAATGGGGCGATGACAACACATGCTGGACTCCCCATCGGTCAAGGAACACAGCAAAGTCCCGGCTTGTGAACTGAGGCCCTCCGTCGGTTCGCAGGCGTACAGGAACGCCCACGTCACGGAAGTAGTGGCGGAACTTGCTGATGGTGGCGGCAGACGTCGTGTCATTACCGCACTTGATGACAACCGGCCAACCAGAGAGACGGTCGACGATAACGAGGAAGGACTTTCCTGACACACAGAAAAAGTCGGCCGACACAGACTCAAAGGGGCGGGTGGGGTTGTCGTCACTCATAAAGGGTTCCTGCTGCTGGCTGGGTTGTAATACTTGGCAGGGCTCACACGCACGGACAACATTGGAGATGTCGGAGTTGATGCCGGGCCAGAACACAGTCTGTCGTGCACGTCGTTTGGTGGCCTCAGCTCCACGGTGACTGTCGTGAAGGCGGGCCAAGGCGTGGGGACGTGATGCAGCAGGGACAACTACACGTGCTCCGTACAGAACAAGGTCTCCGTCGCAGTAGAGTTCATCGCGGAGTTTCCAATACGGGAGCAGGGTGTTGTGAAGATCGTAGCGGTTGCTAGGAAATCCATTCCTCACACACTCGACGAGTCGGACATAGGAAGGGTCATCTCGGGCCGCTGTTCGAAGGTCCTCCATTGCCTTGTCGTCATCTGGTGACGGGTCCGAACGAAGGGATTGGACGGCATGGAGAGTGACCACAGTCCTGACGGAAAGAGCGAGGTCGGCGTCGAGTACATGGTCTTCTGGAGTAGGGCGGCTGACAGGAGAGCGGGATAAGGCATCAGGGATGCAGAGCTCCTTACCAGCACGCCACACTGCAGTGAAGATGTACGCCGAGAGCTTCTCTTTCAGACGCTGGAGGCGAGGGTTCTCAACGGCGTCTAGCGTGTAGTGGTTGAGGATCGGGACAAGCGGGCGATGGTCGGTCACTAGGTGAAAGTGTTGCAGGCCTATGAGGTAAAACCTGCACTTGGACATCGCCCAAACCACAGCCAACAGCTCCAACTCAATAGTGGCGTAGCGCGTCTCAGTGTCAGAGAGGAAACGCGAGCCACACTGGACGAGCCGGAACTGCCCTCCACCATGATCCTGCAGTAGGGCGTATCCCACGCCATACAAGCGTGAGGCATCTGTCTGCAGAACTGTCGGCAAGGCTGGGTCAAACGTGGCGAGGACAGGTGGACGAGACAGGGCCTGTTTCACTTGCTGGAAGGCCTTGTCGTGGTCGGGGGTCCACAGGAATGTCCTCTTGGGGCTCATCAGGGGGCGAAGTGGTTGAGCAGCTGCGGAGATGTCCGACGAAAACTCTGCTAACTGGTTGACGAGACCGATGAAGGACCTCAAGTCGGTCAGGTTAGCAGGGGTGGGAAAATCCGTAATGGCGCGGACCTTTTCCGGGTCAGCTGCGATACCATTCCCTGAGAGGGTGTACCCACAAAAGTCAACTGAAGAGCTGGCCAGAACAAACTTGTCGGCATTTAGGGTAATGCCGTGCTTCCGGCACCTGTTGAGTACCTCGTAGATACGGCAGAGGTGATCCATATAATCCTCGTCGTACACGAGTATGTCGTCGACCACTTTCACGCAGTTTGCCAGACCTTGTAGAGCCATATCACCTCGAAGACAGAAAGCGTCTCCTGTAGCGGCGAATCCCATGGGGCCACGGCAATAACTGTAACGTCCATGCGGGGTGATGAAAGTTGTGAGTGGTCGGTCTTCTTCGGCAAGCTCTATCTGCCAGTATCCACACAGGGCGTCCATCGTCGTGAAGAAGCGCGCCTTCGGGTTCACGCTGCGTATGGCTGCAAAGGGCGTGGGAGAAGGGTGCGCAGGACGAGACACCTGGTTGTTGAGCTTGGAAAGGTCAGTGGTGATCCGAACACCACCTTTAGGTTTTGCGACGACAACCACCGGGTGACACCATGGAGACGGGTCATCGCCGGTTGGTACAATAATTTCTTGGGCGACCATGGAGTCCAGCTCGTTTTTGACCGCCTCGCGGAAGGCCAGGGGAACCAGTCGAGGGGTGTAAATAGCGAATGGCTTCGCGTCGTCCCTCAGGTGGATCCTCATGGGGGGGCCTGCCATCTTCTTGAGAGGCTTGGATTCCAGAGCGGACTTGGTCACCAGAACGTTGCTGAATTCCTTCAGGAAGTACTTCCGAGCATCCGAAGGAGAGGTGTCACTGGCAAGAGGCAGGGGTAGGGCGGCAGCAGGGTCGTTGCTGCTCCCTTTTTGCACCCTGTTGGCGTGTTTTACCTCAAGAATAGGTTTGGGGAAGTCCTGGGAGATGATGGCCAACTCCTGACAATGTCTGTAGGACAGCAAAGGAGTCTGGACACCGTTATGCACATCAATCCAGGCTTGACACGACCTGTTGCCAAAGGTGACGTGTGCATAGAGTGAACCTAGGGCCGGGGTCATCTGTGAACCATCTGCCATAAAGCGGAGATCCTTGGGGGGCGGTCCTAGATCACTTGGAGAGAGCCCCAAGCATTGCAAATGCTGGGGACCGATGACTGTAGCATCAGCGCCGGTGTCGGGCAACATCTGAAGACGGGATGACACACCGCCGTAGGTCACGATGACGCTGATGTACTGGGGGACTTTGGTCCTGGGACACTGGGGGGAGCACACATTCCTAATGTGGCTCGAGCGTTGTCAGGAGTCGTCGTACCTCTGATTGGAAGACTGTGGGCGGCCCTCTCTGGTGGAGGGGGGCTGAAGCTTCCGCCGACGCGGTCCCTTGGGTATGTTGGAAGGGCAACACTTGTCATAGTGGCCCAGACGACCGCACACATTGCACTGGACGCGTTTGGCTGGGCACCGTACTGTGAGTGACCAGTGGCCCTTACGGTCACAACTGTTGCAGGTAGACTGAGCAGCTGGACACACCTGTGTTCCGTGCTGCTTACCACAGTTGTTGCAAAATAAACCGGGCGTGGACGTGGTGGGCGAAGGCGTAGGAACAGACTTCTTGTCCTTCTTGTACCGGGACACAGCGCGTACAGCTGTAGGGGGAGCACGGATGGCAGAGGTGGCACACCTGGCAGCCTCATAGGAGCGACATATCGTCAACACATCCTTAAGAGAAGAGGAAGAGTCGAGGGAGGTGAGGCGTTGGACAAGTTCCTCGTCCTTAACACCCATCAGGATCACCTGCTTCAACTGGGTCTCCTCGCACTGCTGGTGGTGGCCTGGACATATATCTACCTCTTCCGAGGCTCTCTTAAGACGCACGTAAAAGGCATCAAAAGACTCACCCTCCATCTGTCTGCAGCTAAACAATTCCCTCCTGCGCAGAGCTTCATTCTGCTGTCCTTTGATGTGCCGTTGTAGAACGTCCAGTACCTCCTCTACAGACAGCGAAGAGGTTGGGGGTACCTGCAACGTATGTTCCAAGACACGCTGAATTTCCAAGGACAGGCACATACGCAGCTGGATGAGTTGTTTAGGCTGTGACAAACTCTGGAGATCCACCATTGTAGAATAATCAGTCCACCGTCGCCGCCATTCACGAAAAGTCTGGAAAGTCTCATCAGGCTTCAAGATGGGCGGCGTTTGAGCTGCTGCTTTAGGTGGGGCTGGGGGGCGTGAAGGAAGCATGGATGAGGTATCTGAACCAGTCAGTCCCGAGGCAGTGTTAGAGCCAGGGGCTTGGTTAACAGTGAGGCGAGATATCAAGGCTTCAAACCGTTCACTGTCTTCCAATCTCCGTTGGTGGTCTCGTTCTGCCTCTGCTTGCCTTCTGTGCTCATCCGCCAAACGTCTGTGGGCTTCATCCTCGCGTTTCTCATCTCTCATAAACTTCAGTAAAGCAATTATCTCTGGAGACAACGCTGAATATTGAGGTGAGGGACTGCGCGATGTGGGGGCTGGAGCGTCGTGGCCTGCCTGGTCATCCATCTCTGCGGGGCTATCACCCGCCTGAGTCATCCAGACGCTGGGTCCACGGCTACGTAAGGCGTGAGACATAACTACTTCCTCTGTGTACTATGTCTTAAATCAGTGTTGACCGGTCAGCCCGTCGTATCAACAAGATTTCAGACAAAAATTAATTAAATACACAGATAAGTAGGTTATATATATAAAATATATATAAGAAA
This sequence comes from Homarus gammarus, assembly GCA_958450375.1. NCBI lineage: Eukaryota > Metazoa > Arthropoda > Malacostraca > Decapoda > Nephropidae > Homarus > Homarus gammarus. Next base: position 73,089 of record CAUDMG010000693.1, read on the forward strand.
GCCGCGCGGTCAGCGAGTGTTAGTACATGTACGAGTGAGTGTGTGTCCCGGGCGGGCAAAGCGTCTCGCCCCAGCTGTGAGGGGGGGTGGAGGCGGCGCTGTGAGGGGGTGGGGGGAAGAGGCGCGGCGACTCCCAGTCAGTCCAGTTACCCTCAGAACGCGGTCAGAGACGGGTGCACTGAACTCTACTCCTTACAAATGCCCAGAACGTGCCGTATACCTTGGGAATCCTTTAGAACAAGGTCACACATGAATGGCACGAAACACACAATGCACTAAACACTTCACAGAAAATCACTGTCACTGACACTGCTCAAAGTTGCGAAATTCTTCGAGCAGGGATGACGCACGGGAGTTGACCCAAGCGAGAGAGGAGTCCGTACGCCGGCTTCCCCACAAACTTTGCACTATCACTCGTAATTATCCAGTAAGATCGGATCACTGCGCCATGTTAGGTTCTGAATAATAAGTTCTATATACAGGAGAGAACACAAACACCTGTATAGTTTTGTAGGTTCGGTTTACTGGATAAGAGTATGTACACAGAGGAGAGCAGCGGTCTCCCCGGCTAGACTCCTTGTCAACTGCTATAGGCGACGTATGGCAAGTGATACATTAGCAGCTTCCATACGTCGCCAGGCACATTAATTGAGCATGTGGGATATGGTAATAACATTGCCACACGCTGCTAGCTAGGCTGAATAAATAATACATAGATGGAGCACATACATAATATACATACATGATATATAATCCAGCATACATAATATACATACACGTTCATCTTCCCCTCACCACACATCATGATTCTGCTAAGATGCCCCAAAGAAACACAAGCAATTAATCATATTCAGTCCAAAGTGATCAAGAGAAGCAGTGTGTGTGTGGTGTTGTCTTGGTGGGATCAAGTGGTGTAACATAGATGAGCAGTTATGCCATATATTGCAATAAAACTAGTATATGGTTATGTCTGGGAACACACTCAATGTTATATTCCAAGTATTTCATAAAGAATCAATCGAGGATATCTAGAGACAGAAAAAAATTACGAGCAGGAGATAATGTAAGAGGGTTAAGAATCAACTGTAACTTAAGGTTATTTTGGATAGCAATATAACTGAAAAAACTCGAATAAAGGGTATGTGAAATATCAATGGGGGTATTTTACAGTAAATATGCCCTTTAACCCCTAAAATGCCCTATTTATACCCAACAATTTTTACACTGCCTACCTTTAACCACTACTAGAACAATAACGTTCTTATAGCGTAACGTCAACGACTTGGTAATTGGGATAACTATATACGGCTTTTCAAACATCTGACCTAAATTTTTAACGACGGAGATGATATTGTTCGGGTTAGGTTAGGTTAAGTAATTTGCATTTTGGTTACGTAAGATTTTATTACATTAGGTAAGGAATGATTAGGATCGGATACTTTAGATTAGGATCAGTGTGGTGTGGTTAGGTCAGGTTACGTTACGTAATCATCAGGTGAAATAAACAAAGTTTCCTAATCTGCGAGAGATCATTTTAGTTCCGTCTCAAATCCACCAAATGGATGGTCTTTGGCATCAACAGTCACGTGGAAAATTCAATGCACGACCTTCCGAGAATTCTGTATAGGTACGTGGGAGGCGGTCGACCCAAGATGAAAGTGGAGCTGCTGCTTGAGGAATATTTGGCATGGATAACATGTCTATTGACCGCGCCCAACCCACCACACACACACAGCCTGCCCCCCCCCCCCCCCTAGGACCTTCGTCGCCAAGTTTACTCATTACTAACACCGTGATAGTCGTGCGTCGCAGTGCAAATACGAGAAACCTTCATCAATACCAATGCAAGAGCTGCTGCTCCCGATGTGTGTGTGTGTAGGAGGGGTCAGGTAATCCAGTGCTACCCACACTAAACTTATCAAGGGACGAGGAGCCTGCAGTGGCACCCACCAGCCGGACATGACGCCACCATCACGCCCAAGACGACACATTCCCTCCATCTCCTCACTCTTACTTAAGTCCGCCAAATATTTCCACCACGGCGGACTTCCTCCGTGTCTGTCACCAGCAGGAGGAGGGGAGGCAGTGTTAATCATTACTACTACTCCTACTTCTAACATTAATATATATGTATGACACCGTTTCAAAATAACTCAACCCCCAGACTTTGAAATTGGAATAAACCCCCACATGAGACTGCTGCGTCAAGTAACACCAAAATTATTAACCCACACACACACAACTGACATAAAATAACCTGGGGCTCAAGTCAAGGATGACGTGACGTGTTCAACAAATGGGGAAATCATTAATACTAAGAAGGTGTCGTTCATATTACACGGATCACAATGATAAATTTCCCTGAACATTTCTGGCATCAGTTACTTGTTGGTCGTCTAGGTAAAGAGAACTGGAATTTTAACAACTATACGTTTCTCTTTATAATATTATATGTTGTCGTACAGATATAAATTATAATGATAAGCAGAGTTCATCAGCTGCAATTCACACACACACACACACACACACACCCACAAGTACACATGACAGACAATAGCTACCAAGTGTACAGGTAATTCTGGTCACAACTGTACATAGAGTGAACCAGAGTTTGAGATAAAGAGTCTGGGCTCAATTACTGCAACAGACCCGACACAGGAGAGGGGATCAAGAGGAAGACACGAGTTAAGGTGGAAGGAAGTGGGTGAGTGACACGGGCAGAATATCGGACCAGTCGTATTCAAGAACAGTCATGGGGTGTACGACGCCATTTACGATGACCTTCTTGCCCTGATCTTGTTACAGTTATACCACCTTTTCGAAGCTCTGGAGAGATCTCAATGTTTCGATATTTTGAGTACAGCACTAGCTAATAATTCCCACCAGGAAACTTGCTTCGAGACTCCTCCAAAGCTTCGAAAAGTGCAGAGTTCCATGTGTTAAAGGCGATGATGCTGAAAAAAGATCAGGGCAAGAAGGTCATCGTCAATGGCGTCGTACACCCCAAGAAGAGGGGGGAGGAGGAGAGGGGAGGAGTGACTTGAAGACCGAGCAACATGGCGGAGATGGAATCGAGAACCCAACCTCCATCGTTTAAGAATAACTAAAGAAAAAGTCAAGAAGATATAACACGACTTTGCTTTATGGTGATGAGGAAATTTCAATAATTTTTTTTCCACATTAAAGATTCCATAAGACACGATCGGTCCTATACTGTTAAAACACTGCATCAGATGACGTTTACTACACCTCCTTACTGCACACGGCGTCCAACTAACTCATGTTATTTTGGGGATCACCTGAAAATTAAACACTCCAACATATTTCACCTGAGGATTTAACCATTCCAACGCCACCTAGTGATGGGGGGTTAGGTTAGGTTAAGGCCAAATTAAGTTAGGTCATAACGCCTCAGGTGGTTAATCTTTGGGTGAAATAAGCTGGGGTGTGTAATCTTGAGATGATTCTTTTATACCTTCACTGTACTAACACTGAATTACTCTATGTAGATTAATGGACATTGAGTTATTTAATTATTTATGAACTTTTCAGAATTAAGGATACATATATATACTAGTGTGATTATTATTATTCATCCTCTGGAGTCATAAATGTGTTACCTTTACATTCTTCAAGAAATAATACATAACACTCAACATTTATCATCATTAAGCCACATATGTGATGACTTTGTTAGTGCAGCAAGGAGATATGAGGCATAGTATTGTGTGGACACCGTGTACATGTAAGGTTATAACACACACCGAAGGGTCAAGACGTACCTGGCGCTCCTCTGGGAGAAGCCAGATCAACTGTTAAGTTGGCCCATACCAACTCCCTCCCCTGAACCCTCCTCCCCACCGGAATATAAACAAGTTCTCGCCAGAAATTACAATTTAATTTAGGAAAGGAATGGAACCAGTGTTGAACAGAGGTGAACAGTGGTGAACAGTGCTTAAGTCAGCAAGAACAACTCAACAGTAACAGCCGAGTCGTACCCAAGCTAACCTTCACACAGTGAGGTCCCAGACAGTGAGGTCCCAGGTACCCAGTGATAACGGCCCGTGAGACCCAACAACAACCAACGATGTGTTAAGTTAATCCGTCTACGATAGGAAGGCCTGGGACCACACATCACTCATATAACACCATCTGTGAGGGAATTATTACACCACGTGAGGTCCCTCATAACACCATCTGTGGGGGAATTACTACACCATGTGATGCCCCTCATAACACCATATGTGAGGGAGTTACTACACCACGTGAGGCCCCTCATAACTCCATCTGTGAGGGAATTACTACACCACGTCAGGCCCCTCATAACACCATCTGTGAGGGAATTACTACACCACGTGAGGTCCCTCATAACACCATTTGTGAGGGAATTACTACACCATGTGAGGTCCCTCATAACACCATTTGTGAGGGAATTACTACACCACGTGAGGTCCCTCATAACACCATCTGTGAGAGAATTACTACACCACGTGAGGTCCCTCATAACACCATCTGTGAGGGAACTACTAAACCACGTGAGGTCCCTCATAACACCATCTGTGAGGGAATTACTACACCACGTGAGGTCCCTCCTAACACCATCTGGGAGAGAGTTACTACACCAAGTGAGGTCCCTCCTAACACCATCTGGGAGGGAGTTACTACACTACGTGTTTGCTGCACAACACCTACATTAATCTGTATGTTCACTGTATGTTCCTTTACCTTTCTCTAATGAAGGCTTTTGTTAATCCACCAATATATGCAATAAGTCATTTATGTCCAATGTATATTTTCAGCCGTCGGGCTGCAGAACTTTTTCAATAAACCGTTAATTATTATTATTTATTATTATTATTATTATTATTACTACCAGTGGATTACTGCACCATCCTCGTCATCGCCACTTACTGCTACCGGCAGTCCCCCGTCCACCTCGCTCAGTCCGCCACTACAACAAAGTTCAGCCCATAAGAGCCCACACCGATAGATATAAGAACAGCACCATCACATCTATTGCTAAAATAATAAACAGCTCCTGATTTATGTACTGTACAGCCCTGTAAATGTATTGCATGTATATTATTGTCTAAATCACATGTAAGTTTGTATATTTTCAGCCACCAGCTGCAGCTCTATTAATAAACCGTTTACTATTATTATTATTATTCACACACACACACACACACACACACACACACACACACACACACACACACACACACAATTTAATCATCAACAAAGCTATCGACCTCGGGTTTCAAAGAAGTCTTATACCATGGCTTACAGACTTCCTCAGTAACTGACGCCAAGCTGTACGCTTCCGAGGGGCTGTCTCCACCTTTCAGTCACTCACCTGTGGCGTCCCTCAAGGCACCAAGATGGGACCACTCTGCTTCCTTATGCTTATCAATGATGCCCTAAGAGAAACCCCTGCTCGCTGGAAATATGTCGACGACTCCACCATTGGGATCAGTGTCAACAATTCTGCTCCCGACTATACCGCCCTTCAGGATATATTTAAGTCTCCAAAACTGGGCCACCAACAACCATGTCACCATCAACCATACCAAGACCATGGTTATGCACATCAACCTCTCCTCCGACATTGTCCCACCTCCTTCCATTACTTTAGGCCCCAACACACTCCAGGTTGTAGATTACACTAAGCTCCTCGGCATCACCATAGACAACAAACTAAATTGGAAACCACACATCAGTGAAGTTGTCAAATCCTCCAGTTTCCGTCTCCACCTCCTCCGCCGACTCAAGTCCCTCGGAGTTCCTGCCCCCGAGCTCCTCAGTGTTTACTCAACATTCATACTTCCCAAGCTCACCTATGCCTCCCCCACCTGGTCTTCCTCCCTAAATGCCACACAACGTAAACACATAGAAAAAGTGCAAAAGAGAGCATGCAAGATTATTATCTCCCCTTCTCGGCTCTCACTGACCATCACCACAACTTCATCTGCAAATTTGGTGAGAAGCTTCTGCACCATCCTCGACACCGGCTCCTACTACCACCCGAGATCCCTCGTACGAGAATTGCTGTTCAACACCACAACCGCATCCAGCCCATACGAGCACGAACTGATCGCTATAAGAACAGCCCAGTCCCAACCATTGTAAAAATTATCAATAACTTGTAATCAACCAGTGTATTCACTCCCAGTCAATCTTACCTTTTGCACTGTCACTATGTTGAAATGCCCTGTAGTATGACCTTCTCCCCACCTAGTTATTATATATCATATTTGTATCACTTATGTTACCAGTATAATATTTGTAAATCAAGAGACCCATTCCCCAATTATGTAACTGTATATTTTCAGCCTTCTGGCTGCCAAGCTCTTTCAATAAACCGTTAATAATTATTATTATTATTATTATTATTATCACACACACACACACACACACACAGGGGATGATACTTGTTTCCCCCCCAAGTGATCATCTCTGGATCACTATACTGTATTATTACACACCTCATCCCTCTCTCACTCCCTCTCATGATGCCTGAAGCCGTATGAGTGAGGCCCAACAACAACAACCATCATTTCTACCACTTAAACTACCACCATCACAGTAACAAACATTATGACTACTACTACTACTGTTACGGTATGGCATCATACACTATCACTATCACACTAACAACTATCGTGATTACAACTGTTGTCACCACAAACTACCACCATTATAACAACCATTATTATCATCAACACAAACTACCACCATTATAACAATCATTATTATCATCAACACAAACTACCACCATCATGACAACTATCATCACCACCACAAACTACCATCATAACAACCACTATTATCACCACCACAAACAACCATCATGACAACCACTATCACCACCACAAACTACCATCATGACAACCATTATCACCACCACAAACTACCACCATCATGACAACCACTATCACCACCACAAACTACCATCATGACAACCACTAGCACCACCGCAAACTGCCACCATCATAACAACTACTATTATTACCACCACAAACTACCACCATCATGACAACTATTATCACCACCACGAACTACCACCATCATAACAACCACTATTATTACCACCTTCTTGACAACCACTATTATCACCACCACAAACTACCATCATAACAACCACTATCACCACCACAAACTACCATCATGACAACCACTATCACCACCACAAACTACCACCATAACAACCACTATCACCACCACAAACTACCACCATCATAACAACCACTATTATCACCACCACAAACAACCATCATGACAACCACTATCACCACCACAAACTACCACCATCATGACAACCACTATCACCACCACAAACTACCACCATAACAACCACTATCACCACCACAAACAACCATCATAACAACCACTATTATCACCACCACAAACTACCATCATAACAACCACTATCACCACCACAAACTACCACCATAACAACCACTATCACCACCACAAACTACCATCATAACAACCACTATCACCACCACAAACTACCATCATAACAACCACTATCACCACCACAAAGTACCTCCATCACAGTAACGGGAGCAGCACCATCCAACTAGTGAGCCGAGTCCTGCCTCCCCCTGCTGCTGCATACAGTACGTTAAATTTTCCCCTTAACTGAAGATGAACGAACTGCCTCGCTTAAAACTGTGTAGAGCGTACAATGGGTGCAGAATAACCCAGGCCGAGAACCAATAATAAAATATACTATGGTAATTTTTAGCTACAACAACAGCAGCAACATAATAATAATAATAATAATAATAATAATAATAATAATAATAATAATAATAACGGTAATAATAATGTCAGTGCTCGAGGATTCTGGATGCGGGGACAGAGAGCCTTCTTCGACATTAGGATTTTGGATCCCATGGCCGCATGTCACCGTAACTTAGATCTCGATGCTGCACAGGAGGAACGACAAGATAGGGGCATACGGGGAGAGAATTCAGAACGTTGATCAAGGCAGCTTCACTCCTCTGGTGTTCACAACCTCTGGTGGGATGGGACCAAGTGCAAGATTCTACGCCAGACTCGCGGAGGTGATATTCGAACAGAAGCAGCAGCTCTGCCTCAGAGGAACGAGAGCATCGGCCCCAAAGCCGACAACAGTTGCAGATATTGACTATGAGGCAACAGTCACTGAATGCCACATAGATCTGCGGCTCAACTAATTCAACACAGCTAGAATAGCTACTTATGTATTAGGATATTTAATATTAAGGTTTTAAAATGGCGGGGAAGGTGTGGCTATTGGGGGAGGCTGGAGGCCATTTAAAAAAAATAGTAGTAATAATAATAATAATGCACGAAATGGTATCACAATTCCACTAAGTCTACAGTACTACAACCTATACGTTTTATAATCCCCATAAAAAATTACAATAAACAAAAATTAATTATGAATTTTCCTACTCTTCACCGAGAGATATGAGTACAGAACACTGACTCATGTACAGTATTGTATAAGATGCTCAAAATGTCGTCAAACTATCATCGGGACTCCACTGTTTGAATAAGTTAAGTGTTCCTTCATCCCAATGTGTTTTTTTAACATGAGCTGGGCAGAAGGTAATGTTTTTAATGAATTTGCCGAGTCCCGGTGACGTTAATAGCAGGCAATATAATATATACTGACTCACCCCATCACCCCCAACAAACACCTAACATGTTAATGGAGCTACTCCCACCATCCGCTCCAGTCCGGACAGTACAAGACGACCAGTTTTAAATGTGAGTGCAACGGTATCAAAATGACGCTCTAAGCTGCTTATGGTTCACCAAACGTCATTACTAATTATTCCTCAGAGAGTGTGTGTGTGTGTGTGTGTGTGTGTGTAATACTAATGAATAAAACTAAATAAAGGTTTGTTGAAAGAGCATGGCAGCGAGAAGGCTGAAAATATCCAGTAACATAATTGGGGAATGGGTCACTTGATTGACAAATATTATGCTGGTAACATAAGTGATACAAATATGATATATAATAACAAGGTGAGGAGAAGGGCATTTCAACATATTGACAGTGCAAAAAGGTAAGGTTGACTGGGAGTGAATACGCTGGTTAATTACGAGTTATTGATAATATTTACAATGGTTGGGACTGGGCTGTTCTTATAGCGACCAGTACGTGTGAGTGTGTGAGTGTGTGTGTTATCTCATTATTGCCAGCTGCGTGGGTGATCTCATAGGCCACCAGTGTTACAACATTTCAATAAGCGACCTTACGAAATTGGTGCTTTAACATCTTGTGCTATTTACAAATAGTTTACATTTACACAGTTAACTTTAAATACCCAAGCCTAAACTGACCACATTTACAAAGTTGATCATAAGTTAAATAAAACATAGCTACCGTAACCTAACTTGCCCAAAGCGAATCTAACATAACCCAAATGGACCTAACGTAACCGAACCTTCAAGCTACATCTTATTTAATATAATACAATGAAACTTTACCTAGCTTATAATTCATGTCTCAATTTCAAACAACTTAACCTATACATGGTACAACAGATGATAAAAGTGCTGGCAATAAAAAAGAAAACTTGAGTGAATACATTGAGAAACGTTCTGACTTGAGTATCAGATCCACCCACTGAGAGAGAGAGAGAGAGAGAGAGATAACATGGTTGGTACATGCCAAATACATTCTTACATTTCGCTCACCCATCCAGATAAATAACACAAATGACGATTATTTTCTTCATACAGTATATATCATAAATAGCGATACCCAGCCCATATACCCCTTGCTAGTAAGTCAATCTTGGAAAACGTAACCTGGATGCTGTATAGATGGTATTGTACTATTAACACTGCACATAATAGTACACTCAGACAAGAGTACTGTACACTTCTGGATACCTAGAGAGGCTACGAGGTTAAATTATTTATTCTCTGGCAGCTGAAAAATGAACCAACATAAATCAACCGAGAAAAACTTAAGTTAATTATGTTGGTTCGTATCATCAACTGTCTTAAATGCCTAAGGGCCATTTCCTACCTATGAAAAGAACATCTATCATATAAAACACTCCGGTTTACACTGTGCCTTATAAACTCACCTACAGTACGGTACCCTTGATATGTTTCAGGTTTCATTTATTAAACAAAACTCCCTACAACTACAGTACAAGGATTCATTACAAGTTAATTTAATGGATAAAAATGTTCACCTTCGCCAGAGCATTATGTTACCGTCAGTGAGACGCTTGTAGACAAAATGGTCAATGATAAAAGAGTACCACGAACACGGCAGACATTTTTCGGGCAAGATTATCTCATGCACCAAACATAATCTAATCTAGTCAAACTATCCTATAGTGATTAGTTTAGGTAAACTTTGTGTCATCTGCTTCACAATAAAATGTCAAATAAATCAATAAACGAAGTTATCAAATTTGAACGTTATCGTCACCATGGTTAAAGTATCGGTATGGAAGATATTGGAAGAATAATGATAGACCCTGCTGCCATATGGCATCACGAAAATTGTGACCAAGTCCCAGGTTGCTGATCTGACTTTCTGCCTCATTTACACACAATTGCAGGGTCTCAATTGTTTCCCTTACTATTGACAACACAACATACATATATTGTTTCTCACTTTTGATATATTTTTTTTTAAATTTTTGTATTTATTTATGGTTCTTTTTATTATTATTATTATTATTATTATTATTATTATTATTATTATTATTACATCCCCCCCCCCCCCCCAGGCCCCGATGTGGGTCAGTGACCTGTGCCCGGATGGGCTAATTCCCTTAAAAAAAAAATAAGAATAAATAAATCCTCCAGAGCCGTTAATGCTCCTACTGTATATGGTAACGTTATCTTGTCTAAAAATAAAGTTTCGTAGTATTGTTCGTTCTAATTTTCCAGCACACTACACTACAACTGCAGATACCAACATTTAATTACAAGTGATTCCCACTATTTCCTTGTCACAGGAGGTTTACAACACCGTCAAGCACGTGTTAGAGGGTCGAGGTGCAGCGCGACGGCCGCTCCTGTACTGTACTGCCCTTATGGTCACTACTGACTTGACCCCAGAGCACCATGAACCCCGCATCCCTGTTGGGCGTTGTAAACGCCTTGGCGCTTCGCCTTGCACAGGGTGCAACTAGCCCCCGTGCCGGGCAGATCTGAGCCCCCAGTTGGGGAAGAGACGACACAGTGCTCTATTGTCTCCTTGTGTACTACAGAAGGCATACAGTGCTCTGTACCCACACTGTTCCTGGCGGACCGTATAGTTTATATGATCCACTTTCATGTATGGGTCCAATAAGAACGTATTAAATGACAAACCCTACAAACAAACATACAACTTTCAATACAAAAAAGTAATTCTGAACAAAAATTTCGGTTTTGTGAAGCAATTGCAGATTTTAAGTCACAGGTGCGTGCACTGTATACTGAATGGTCAAACAGGCTGTATTTGAGTACTAATAGGATGTGGTAGACCCTAACCTTACCATCAGGACTGGGGCCCACTCCTACTGGTAAAGTCTTGTTTGGGGCTTTACAACTGGAGACCCATAAAATGTGTCTTGTTGGGAGAAGGTTAACCACTGGTTTGAACTTAAAATTAACCTTAAAACCCTTGTCGGGAATTTCACACTTCCTATCCGAGGTGGAACACAGGACGGTCAGTTAAACATTTAAAGAGTACGTCCAGCCTAACGTAACCTATATTCTGTGCGAGCATGTCAGCTCTATTGGCTATGTCATATTCAGGAGGCAACGCTTGTAGCCTCAGGCACGAGCGAGTTCTCCGTGCTGAGCTCGGCTATTATTTTATGTGTTGTGCATAATTCTCTCTCTCCCCCTCTTGTCATGTCTTCACAATGAATTGATAAATGACTTCAGACGTATCCCCCGTTATCATTAGTTCTCTATTCGTTCTGGACACCCAAAGAGTATCCCCTTATAGCTGGTTTTAAATGACTAAATTACTGAAGATATATACTCTGTCCACCCTCTATTTCTGTATCACCTGACTGGGAACATCATTAATATTCAACCTTTACTGGCTGGCTGCCAAAAGTACGTCGCACGTATTTGCAACAAGTGGAGACAATGTGCGTCTTGAAGTAGCACAACTGTTGGCCATCTTAAGAAAAACAAGGTAGCAATGTTGGTGACAGTGACGCCCGCCCCTTTAACCTCAACAACGGTGGCCGGTAATAAAGTCACAGGAAAAAAAGTCACAGAAAAAAGTCACAATTTTGGCTAGGAAAAAAGTCACAGGAAAAAAAGTCACAATTAATTTATGGTGGCCGGTAATAAAGGTTAGGTTAGGTTAGGTTAGGTTAGGTTAGGTTACTGAAACTGATTGACATATTAACCTTAAAAAATGTGAGAATTCGATAATTAACTTTTCTTTTTTCCTGTGACTTTTTTCCTGTGACTTTTTTTCTGACTTTTTTACCTGTGACTTTTTTACCAAGATTCTCAACAACACGTCAAACACTCGACCAACGCCACTTTGGAACTTGCAGCAACCTTACTGCCAGTGACAACCGTTATGTGCCGATTATGGACCGGTGTGAAAATTAGGCTATATTGCTTTGATTAGTAAGGTCGAGTTTGACTACACTGAGTTACGTTAAATTGGTTATGGTAGTTATACTGATTAGGTTATCATATATTGGTAAATGTTGAGTTACATTGTTTAGAGTGGTTAGGTTAGCAAGGTTATATAAGATAGGTTAGCTTAGGTTAGATAGGTTGGTTAGGTTAGTTATCTCGAGTTAGATTACCCTACACTAGTTTAAGATAGACTGATCAACTAAAGGAAAACATCAACAATAAACGGTGGGGAAGTCCAGAGACAACCAAACACCACCACCACTACCACTAGGCTGCCGCTATCAGTCAGGCACTCGATAAGTAATTCCGTTTACAAGCGACATACATAATTAGGGCCTTTACATACAACACATGCGGAAAAACTACATCAATAACCGTTTTTTCCGACAGTGGGATCATAAAAGGATTAGTCGAGGGAGATATATTTCCAGTCACAGGTTTTGGCAAAGTAACTGTAGGTATTAAATCAAGTTGGTAGCGACACTGACCACCACACCAGGCTATACTACGGCTCGCTAAAACGTCAAATATAAATCACATGTCCTTTAAAAATTAACTGAATAATAACAGATAAAACAAAATCCTTCAAATTAATTTAATAAAAGAACGTACAAATTAAAAAAAGTCCCAAAATGCTACAGAAGACACCGGTGTGTTTTCGTATATATCCATTTTGCCAACGAGGAGTGAGACGCGAGAATGGAAGGGAGAAAGAGAAAACAAGATACTCCAAAACAAGAAGGTATCACCCTTGGGGCCCCTCGGTGGACACGCTCTACTTCTCTATATACCCAACTTGGTCTTTCCCCCTTTCAGGATCGTGTCCAGGAGTTTTACCTAAAAACTGCCGTTTCCATTCTACGGGATCCTCGGGGCAACTATGTCCAAGCCAACTTGACTCCTGCTGTCCGAGGCTGACCGCCATCTTTAAGACAGTGGCGAGGGTCACTCATCCGAGCCCTTCAGGAGCATGACCTCCTGCCTGATATGGGTTGTCACCCCTGCTGTTGGTTCGTCTCCTTCTCCCTGGCTGGATTTCCAACCTGAAGTGATTGCCCTCGGTGGACCGCTCCCGAAATCCCAGGTGAACCCTGTTATTCTCTGCAAATACCACCTCTCCAGGATCGCCCACTGGTCCCCAGGTAGGGTCGTCCTCTACACTGATGGTTCTGTTGACCCCGCTACAGGTCGGGCCGGGGCTGGTGTCTACATCTCCCGTCCTGATGCCCCTCAGCCTATCAAACTGTCTCTCAGAGTTTCTGACGGGGCATCCTCCACTCAGGCTGAACTAATAGCCCTCCTTGCTGCCCTTCTCGCTGAGGAAGAAGCAGGTGGTTTCTGCCTCTTGCTTGTCTGCTGCGATTCCAGGTCTGTTCTCGACGGGATCGCATTTGGATCAGGGGAAGATAAGGACCTCATCCTCCGAATATGAGGGTTAACATCCACTCTTCAGGATGCAGGCCGTCCTGTGACATTCCTATGGATACGCCAGTCATGTCGGTATCTTGGGGAATGAGGCAGCAGATGGCCTTGCCAAGACTGGCTGCAACAAGGCCACACCTGACTACGTTGTTCCTCGAACACTTTTACAGCTTAGGACCCAAATTCGCCGCAAACAGAGAGAAGCTGGGGAAGCAGCCATCCCCCTGGACTCCCCGCCCGCCTGGTACGATGTCCTCCGTTCCTGACCTCTCATATGTCTATGGGAAAGGGTCGCGGAAGGGGGACGTGATTGCTGCCCGTATCATCATTGGGTATGACTTTGCTTGGGAGATTGGTATCCCCGCATCCCCTGAGCAACGCTCTTGTGCGTTATGCAGAAGACCCGACAGCCGCACCCTTATCCACTACCTCCTAAGATGTCCCCACACACAACGCTTCCGTGACGCCTGCTGGACCACCACTCCACGACCCCCTGAGGGAGACACGATGATCCTCCCCATACTGGCCAGATATTATGGAAATAACATTGATTATGTGTTAAAGGAATATCCTTCCTTCCTTCCTTAGGCTTTAGTAAGCCCCTTTATAATATTTATACTGTATATACTTGTCACACTTGCCAGATGCTTCTGGTGTTATTGTACAGGGGTACTAGGATCCCGCTTCCTCTATCAAGGAATAAACAATGGAAATTGAATTGAAAACAAGAATAAAGAAGATAAGACAAAAGATTACGAACCCTAGATTGTTTCACCTGATGATTAAATGTCCTATTACTAACCTAACCTAACCTAACCTAAATAGTGGTTGGGGCGATTTACTCATGAGAAGAAATAAGCGAGGGTGTCTAATTTTCATAAGATCCGTATATTTACAAAGGTTCCCGCGGGCTTTTTTTTTAACAAGATGTAAGACCGCATCTAATTGGTTGGTTTAATTCTCCGGCATCAAAATCACATCCAGAAAGGCGGCAGAATAAGAGGACGGAGAGAGAGAGAGAGTCGACTCCCCTCGTCCTTGACCTATTCATCACATCATCGTCAACAAGAACCCGGGATACAATACTGGTTGATGAAGGAAATGACAAAATAAACCACTTAAGAAAAACCTTTAAGTTTCGGACTGCATGTTGTGTTGAGAGAGAGGGGGCGAGGAGTGTGGTGAACAATAGACTTTGAAAGGACTTACATCTTTCAAATTTCCTACGATTTATTTTCTCGATCTCCCAGTGGGAGATCGAGAAAATAAATCGTAGGAAATTTGAAAGATGTAAGTCCTTTCAAAGTCTATTGTTCACCACACTCCTCGCCCCCTCTCTCTCAACACAACATGCAGTCCGAAAATATTGACTAAAGGACCTATACTATAGTAAATTTAGCTTTGTTTTTCGAAAGGTTTTTACTTAATAACTGGAAGTGTACGTTAAGGGGTCACGATTTTTTTTTTTTTTTAATGAGCGGGAGGTTACAAGTTGAAATGGGAGAAATGTCACTAAAACTACTTGGATATCTGGAAAATCATCGGGGGTTTTCACTAAAAGTTTAAATAGGAGGCCTAAACAGAATTTGAAGAGGCGGGTCTGTGGCCTACGTCCTGCAAGTCATTATCTAACAGGAAAACAGCGCCTTTCACCAGTAAATGCAAATGTTTTTCAAACGTAATTAAGATTGAAAAAACAAAACAAGATCGGTTTAAGAATCTTGTTATTTGAGAAGTTTTGTTTGTTTCACTATACTGTAAGTCAACCAGATAATAGTATTCATTTACGGGGACTACTCATAGTATGAACATTTGCGACTCAGATTACTGATTCATGTCACTCCATTTACTTAGTTATAATGACCAGGTTCTTGATAATTTGAAGGTTTCGCTTCCAGTGAAATTCAAGCCGATATATCAGGGCAGCTCCCGTCAATTCACGAGTCTCTGAACCCCTGCACAGAAATGTCGAATGACTGAAAAGCAAAGATGGCCAAGAACGAGTCACATCCGCTGTTCAAACACCGAGCGCCGGGTAAGGCCTATTATTAATAAACACATTTAAAGGGCTCCCTAAACCGAACCCAAGAAACAGAAAACATGTTGATATTATGCTTACCAGGACCAGCCTAACCACAATGACTGGGTCGTCATATTCTCTCTCCAGGTTCTGCATTTTCTTTGCGGTAGGAGCCATCAACATATTATATTCTGATATACAAAACCTAGATTAAAAAAATGTCATCTTCAATACATTTTACGTGAGAACACCAGTGAAAACAGCCTCAGCACAACTCTCATCTCTTTGGATTTAGGTCCAATATATACAACCTTGGTATTACAGCATACTCAATAATATTCAGTGAACCTTATGTGTAATGGTATACTATGGAATCAACAAACCCAGGGTAAATGTGATGGTCCACTACAGTAACTTATTTTCGGAAAACTCTTACGAATATTCCACTTAAAAGTATTATTATCTTCAAACAATGAAACCACAACAGACACATTATAAACACCCCTCGCCTGAAAAGCATTTACCAGGCAGGTCAGCAAAGATGGGTATTTGAAGTGATTAAACGCAGTTGGACCTTCAGGCACTTTCTAAATAAATAAAATGTAAAAAAAAAAATCAACGCCATTAAATATACCACAAGCCCCTAAATCTCCCGATTGTAAGCCTACAATTCACTTTTCAGAGCTGGGGTTAAATGGGTAAAACGGTTTTAACAAACATTATTCAGTACCGGCACCGTACTGTACTGGGAATTCAAGCACAACAATACAGGCCCAGTTATTTCCATGAGGCAGCGGTATCAGAACAGTGACCATTATGTTTGGTTTGTTTCTGACTTATTTCTGAATTTAAGATGATGACTCAACCTAGCTATAAATATACTATTATATAAAGCGAGTCACGGTAATCTAAGAATACAGGCAGGGATGTGTAAAAGAGAGGCTGGCATAGAGGGAGGGGGCAGGGTGCTTAAAGCTGCCGCAACAATAACCACTCATAATTCGAGACTCCAACCAGACGTTCGGAGAGTATTGTACGTGATGTACGGTACACCTCGTGCTGAACAGGGGACACTAAATAATTTACACGTACTACTCCCACGTCCCTCCCCTCTCTCTCTCTATATATATAATAAATGTACTGTATGTATATATATATATATATATATATATATATATATATATATATATATATATATATATATATATATATATAAATAAAACACGCGCATTTTTTTCTTCTGAATATACTATAATATATAATATAATAAAATACAACATGTATGGATAAGGTACCGGTATAACAATGCAAATTATTTTTCTCCTACAATTACCACAAGTTCTCAGGATTTGCTTTTGAGATTATGTATGTTTGTAATGCAATTTTCGTGTATGTGTGTGCTTGTATGTTCTTGAGCGTGAAAGTTTGTGCACATTTGTGTATAATGTGTTGCTATTAAGTATTTCGATGTTTGAGTGCGTCCGTATGTGTCACGCGACAGGTCCCCCACGTCACTAACCCGGGTGTGGCCACGGAAATCATTACTCACTAAACCCTGACAGATGAACACCTAAAGTTTCGCTCATACTTCCTATAATCATACACTAAATAGTGATTAAACGACAGTGAATAAATGAAGAACAGAGCATGCAACCGCTTACCCTCGTAGCAACTGTGGCATTGCAGACCTTTATTACATGACAGCGACTCGTGAAATCAATAATGGTGTAACAGTTGTCACATTATTCATTGATCTACTCACCCTTAGTGACATTGTGTGATGATATGGAAGTATTAATCCTTTATACGCTTACGAAGTGTCACTCCGCGAGCGAGCGTTACACCAACACCACCTGCCATTGCCTGTGTTTACAATCAACTGAACAGCAGACGACACTCGACCTCCGCGCGCAAGTGTCATGACTACTGCCACGCCACCTAGCTGCCGTCCACCCAACCTCCCACTGTCGCGCCGCCCCCTCCATACTTCACATTCATTCTCTAGCAGTCTAGTAGTATGTGGCCGTCATCACCACACCACCCGCTAGCCTACACCACACCAACCACACACCGTTGTCTGTACCATAACCATACCTTTACCTCTAACACAACATTACAGTACTTTCTACCTGTGTTACACCGCCGTCTGTACTATAACAATACCTTCTATCTGTACCCCACACTGCTGTCTGTACCATAATAAAACCATCTACCTTTATAATATTGCTCCCTCTACCACAACACCACTCTCTTTACAACACTATTTTATAACTGTGCCACACTATACCTTGTACCTTACCACGACACTATACCTTGTACCTGTACCACAACACTATACCTTGTACCTGTACCACAACACGATACCTTGTACCTGTACCACAACACTATACCTTGAACCTGTACCACAACACTATACCTTGTACCTGTACCACAACACTATACCTTGTACCTGTACCACAACACTATACCTTGTACCTGTACCACAACACTATACCTTGTACCTGTACCACAACACTATACCTTGTACCTGTACCACAACACTATACCTTGTACCTGCAACACAATACTATACCTTGTACCTGTACCACAACACTATACCTTGTACCTGTACCACAACACTATACCTTGTACCAGTACCACAACACTATACCTTGTACCTGTACCACAACACTATACCTTGTACCTGTGCCACAACACTATACCTTGTACCTGTACCACAACACTATACCTTGTACCTGTACCACAACACTATACTTTGTACCTGCACCACAACACTATACCTTGTACCTGCACCACAACACTATACCTTGTACCTGTACCACAATACTATATCTTGTACCTGTACCACAACACTATATCTTGTACCTGTACCACAACACTGTATCTTGTACCTGTACCACAACACTATACCTTGTACCTGTACCACAACACTATACCTTGTACCTGTACCACAATACTATATCTTGTACCTGTACCACAACACTATATCTTGTACCTGTACCACAACACTATATCTTGTACCTGTACCACAATACTATATCTTGTACCTGTACCACAACACTATATCTTGTACCTGTACCACAACACTATAGGTAGTAGGCAGTAGGCAGCTATCAAACAGGGAGGTACTACCGCCTGGGAAGATATTGGAAGCATAATGTATTGTCTAATGATAGACCCTGCTGCCATATGGCATCACGAAAATTGTGACCAAGTCCCAGCTTGCTGATCTGACTTTCTGCCTCATTTACACACAATTGCAGGGTCTCATTTGTTTCTCTTACCATTGACAACATAACATACATATATCATTTCTCTCTACACTGTATTGATATTTATATTTTTTGTTTTTGCATTTATTTATAGCTCTTTATTATTACAGGGGGTATTATTATTATTATTATTATTATTTATATTTATTTTTTATTTTTATTATTATTATTATTTTCTTTTATTATAATTGTTATTTATTTTTAAATATTGTCATTAATTTTATTATTATTATTTTCTTTTATTATAACTGTTATTTTTTAATATATTTTTATTAATTTTATTATTATTATTATTATTATTATCATTATCATCATCATAATTATTATTATTATTATTTTATTATATTTTCGCCCCCCAGGCCTTGATGTGGGTCATTAAAAATGACCTGTGTCAGGGTGGGCTAATGCCCGTAAAAAAAAGAAAAAGAAAAAGAAAAAGATATATATATATATATATATATCATCAAGTCAGCGAGTTGGTGATCATGACAACTCCACTTCAAACAAGTTCTGGTTGACCTTTACTAATCCTCCTGGGACCCATTTTCTTAATATCATTCATCCACCCGTTTCTCTTACCCTCAAATGTACCCATTAATATTTCTACCATTACCTGTATCTCATCACCCCTTATTACTCGTCTGTGGTCAAAGTGCTGTATATATTTTTCTTAGGTGGTCGAACAAACCAGCCTTAGTACGTCTTCACTTACTTTTCTATACTTATAAATATAACCTTTCGCATTCAACTAGCACCATATTCCGAAGGACTCTAGCTGACCATATATTGTCTTTCAGCAGCCGTTCTCTCTAAATAATGCTTTAGCCTCTTTTTAATTGTTCTCCAGCGATATCAAATACTTCTTTGACTTGACCTATTCCTCATTCACACACAAAAGTTACCACTTGTTAAAGTTACCTCTTGGCTACCATAACTTATATTTTAGGATTTTACCTTTAATTTTAAAACCACTAATATTTCGACCATCTTGGTAGCGTAAACTACAAGCTCACATCCCAGTACGGTACTGTAATCCACTGGTCAGTTTTTCATGCCTCTGATTAATTATCGGTTATAAGAGGCCTATTATCTGCATACTGAATACGGATATTATCTTACCATTATAATTTAATCCTTTATCGCTACTTACAACTTCTCTCGTTCAAAATTCTGAATAGATATTATATAATGTTGAATAGTCCGCAGACTTGCCTAACGCCCTGCTAACTCTAAACAATGTCACAAACAAACCTGATAGCTGCCATCACTTGTGACGTCGTATGCGAGATTTTTTCTCGGGGCCAATATGAAATTTTCTGCTAAAAAAAAACACACGGCAATGTAAAATAAGCAATATACAGGTCAAAAGAAACATGCAGTACTCACCAGGCTCCCTGAGTCCTCGGGTAGCCTACTGCTGCATCAGTCACTCGAATCGAATCGAAAGGCGGCGAGGAAGTGCTGTGGTTGAAGGAGTCACAACACTGGTGGAAGGCCCAGTGATGTGAGATAGCAGAGGGACGTCCTAGTGAAGAATGAGTGGGCTATCACAGGGATTGGGGAACCTGAAGTCTTAAGATGTCACCAACATCGTCATTGTCTATTATTTTCTAATCACGGTTATTTCAGCTCAATATAATGAGCAGCACTTATCGGCCTTTTCCTCTTCTCATAAGTCAGCCTTTTTGATGTCATGTCTATAATCTTCATTGCCAACCAGCACTAACATTAGAATTGTCAACATTTAAGAAGTTGGGCAGATCTTTTGCTACGATATAATTGTCTCTAACTGAAAAATAAGATCTTTGTCATACACTGTTTTATCAAAATCTTCAAAGCTGGGTTGTGTTCATTTAGGCTTTTATATAAACCACTTTATTTTTCTTTTGAAATGGTAGGTTGAACAGACTTTATGTAGTTCATTAGAGTGTCTTAACTTGTTTTGGTTATATAATGATATATGACTTCCCAACACACTCTCTCGTTCTTTCTTTCAATGAAATGTTTTCATCCAAGTTTTCCCGAAGTGCTTCAAATTTTTTCCGCGTCTTTGTTTTCTCCACGGAATTTTCAGCAAATCCCGACCGAAATATTATATAATTATATATTAGCCGGTGATACTGGTAGACCCTGCTGCCATATATGGCATCACGAAAATTGTGACCAAGTCCCAGGTTGCTCATCTGACTTTCTACCTCATCTACTTACAATTGCAGGGTCTCAATTGTTTCTCTTACCATTGACAACACAACATACATAAATTTTCTCACTCTTGATCTTTTTTTTTTCATTTTTGTGTTTCTTTATAGCTCTTTATTATTATTATTATTTATATCTTTTATTATAAATTTTACTTATCTGAATTATTTGTATTACATTTTCGCCCCCCAGGCCCAGATGTAGGTCAGTGACCTGTGCTCGGGTGGGCTAATCCCACCCCTCCCCCCCCCCCCAAAAAAAAACTATAGTTCCGCTTGACGCCTTGAGATTTTCCCCTTCAAAACACTGTACTGCACCGGGCTCCTCACCCAGCCGATCCATGCCCCTTGATGATGCGAAAATTGGTCTGTCACTGTTGACATGCAGAATTTTCCACAATATTGGCTCACTGCGTACCTAAACCAGCTATTTTTGAGACTTTAGACCGTAATAGGAAAAACCAAATCCTTACCCCGAGAATTGCCAATAACCACCCCAAGAATTGTAATATACTTACATTATTTTTGGAAGGGTTACTCTAAGTCTATCTTACGTACTCCCATTTTTTTACACATGGCTCCCCGAAGTATACAGGCAGAGTACAGAATAAAAAAGGATCAAATTATCTGCGAGTTTTTATAATGGCTGCTGTTAAGACTAATGACGTTTAAGCCATTATTAAAGATGACTTGATCTAACTAATCCTAATTTCTCTTGGTTAAGTTACGTTATATCGTGTAGTCTGTGATGTAGTCGTGGCCAGAATTAGGCTAGGATACAGACACATCTGGCAAGTTAGTAACGCTGTACCCATACCGGAACACTCAGCATGTAAACTTTGTGATAAACCTTTAAAGCATACACTTGAACACTATATTATTGAATGTGACACTGTCAAAGACTTCAGGCCACCTGACTTACTGTATCTTGAACTATGTAATTACTTCATTGAATCAGGTGTGCTTGAGGACATTCTTGCTGTTTATCCCAAATTTGCTAGCCCACACTGATTAGTCTTCAACTAGAATATGACTCCAATGTATGTGATCCACTGACCCATATATGCTGCTGGTGAATGTGATGTATTTCCTTCTTTGTGTACGAACCTCTGTCCTGCGTGGCAGTGAACAGTGGCATTACCCACATGAATCTGACCTATATATAGTGTCAATGAATATGATGCATTCTTTGTGTACGAACCTCTGTCCTGTATGGCAGTGAAAAGTGACATTACCCACATGAATCTGACCGACGTATATGTATGTATGTGTGCGTGTGTGCATGTATATGTACGTGTACATGTATATGTGTATGTATATACGCATATGTATGTATATGTGTGTGTGTGTGTGTTTACATATATGTATATGTACTGTCAATGAATATGATGCAAATCTTTGTGTACGAACCTCTGTCCTGCATGGCAGTGAACAGTGACATTATCCATATGAATCTGACCTCTATACATTTATAGTTGTTAATGAATATGATGTATTTCTTTGTGTATGAACCTCTGTCCTGCGTGACAGTGAGAAGTGATACCACCCTCAGTGTCAAGACCTGACTGAATTACTCAGAATAGGCAAACTGTACTACAAGCTCTGCCAATAAATTTGTTAAACTAAAAAAAAAAGTCTCTTTTAAGTGGTTTTAATGTGATAAAAACATAAAATGAAAAATGCGGTTTTTATATACCAATATACGGTAACAGCGAAACATTTTTTATATAGTAAATGGCAACGATCCTCTTCGCCACTGGTCGGTTTGTTAGCCACTTGGGCTGCTAGTCACGTCTCCGTTACACACTGTTGGCAAGTACTGGCTGCCTCCAGAATGTATCTGTACCTGCTCCAGTGTTGGTCAATGGTCTTAATGAACTCACATTCGGTGCCGTCACAACACTGACAGCTTGTTCCAAAAGTTCACAACTGTATATTGCATTATTTATTCTTGAATATGCGATCCCGGTAACATAATGCAAAGATGATGAAACACAAAATTTAATCTATTCAAGTCACACATGCCGTAGTGAAGAACAAAGATAAATACAGGTAACTGCCGGTTTTTTTACGTATGAACTTGTTCCTCGATATTTAATAACTTATATGCGTGGTAGTTCTTAATTATAGTTAATCTAATTGTTTACAATATTTCGATTACTTTACAACACATTGTTAAAAAACTTATATTACAAAATAAAGAACCGCCCCTCCTTGATTTTATTTTAAATGGCGGTTGTCAGACGACGATGTCAAGTTGTTTATTTAAGATATGAACCAACCTAACCTAACATATCGACCTTAAAATATTTAAATTAGGTTGTGTTGTAGTGGATTTCTCCCCTACAAACGCTGTTTGTCGCTGAGTAGCCGACCCCGCGAATTCCCCAGTGTATGCCTCGTGGTCTGGGTCAACCAGCGCCGCTATACATCACGGAGGTCAACTACTAAGCCACGCCTACCCCCCGCTATTTAAGACCTGACCTCGTGGTGATCTCTCTCTCTTTCTACCTACACCAACCAGCCAGCAACACCTCCTCCTCCGCCTGCCTGGCGGCCCTCGCTCCCGCCGGCGAGCATGGCGACCCACAAGCTGTCCTCCTCTGAGCACCCTCACCAACCAGCTCTCTCTACATCACGCTTGTAACCATGCTGCCTTCCCAGCACCAAGCTGCATTGTCCACCCAATACAACATGTATATAGAGAGCACATTGTGAGTTTCCTTTCTCCATCCCATCCTGAGTGTGAGCCAAACATCTCATACCCCACAGTGTCTTTGGCTCGTCTTACCTATTACATATAAAACTAATTACAGTACTGTTAACGGTGTGAGCGGGAAAGCTGTGGTCTTCACTACCAGTCTTGCAATACGCTTTATACAGTTTACATCACTCAAACAAAACTTACTTCAGGTCAATTTATAGTAGTGCATCGTTCTTTTATATTACTGCACCGTTCTATCTGTGTTAGAATTCTTTATGATATTTTTGATACCTAAAGAAATATAACCTAACTTACCCTACCCATTTTTAGGTGTAAAAACATAGACTATCACCAAAAAACAACCAAACCTAACCTCCATTTCCGACGAAAATATCTTAGAAAATTCGTAACCATATTTCTAACAGATGGAACGGTACACTAATATAAAACGACATTACTTTATACCAATAACATTCCTAAGTTCGGTAAATTATTCACTTTTTCACTTGGTTCGATCTCCTTTCCTTACCATATTTCTAACAGATGGAACGGTACACTAATATAAAACGACATTACTTTATACCAATAACATTCCTAAGTTCGGTAAATTATTCACTTTTACACTTGGTTCGATCTCCTTTCCTTAATCACCACAATAAATCACACACAACTTGCCCTCCTCACGGTCACCGAGAAGTACACACAGCCGACCAATCAGAAGCGCTTTTTTCGGGTCACATAATAGATTTAAAGTATTTTAAACCAATCACCTGGCCATATTCCTTCTTATCCAATCAGATCACAGCATCCATGTTCGGTTATTACACGCTATTTTAAAATACATCACATCAGCTGATTTATTTAGTTAACGTGGAGGACAGTTTAATGAAGCTTAATATGTACGTGTTAAGGAAAACCTCAACTCTCAAATACTATACTATTATAATCCACCTCAAGTTTCTCTGGGATTTTTATTGCATGTTAATTAGTTCAGTAATTGTTTTTTCCCTTAAAATCTGAAATCTACTCATCAGCGAAGATATGATATATTGCTGATCCAATACACCAAACAATTACCCGGAATCTCCCATCTACTGTTAATATTCTTATCATTTAACCTTTCTTCACACCTCCATTTCAATTCTATTCTTATCTCCAACTACGGTATTATCACATTTCACCTATTCATTTACCTCTTGTACTGTATTTTCAAACCCTAGTACATTCATAACCTACGACGAATATAGCACATGTAAGAATTAATGGTGTCAAGTAAATGGTATAAAATAAATATGGGGAGGGGTATTTATGGCTGGGGCAATATGAGAAATGGGTAACTGTAGAATGCCACATGACACAATAATCTGTAGCCATGTATGAGAGAGAGTTGGAGAACAATTATACAGTATAACATTTTGATGAAGTTTACAGAATATTAATTATAAATACAGTACTTGGGAGAAAAAACTTGTGTTTGGCATTGAAGGACTGTCTTGGTGAAATGTCATCGTGAATAAAAAGGTGGAAGTTGAGTATTAATGTATTAAGGAGTGAAGCACACCTGTAATATTCAGTAAAGATGAATACATTAGTAGAACAAATAGCTCTGAAAACATTAAAGATAAATTTTGAGTGCAATGTGTGCCAAGAGGATGTAAGGTGGAGTGCTTAATTCACACGGTACAGTACAGTATTAACTGAATGTGAAACTGTTGTCAAAGTAATGATAGATCAAGACTGAGATACACGCTCTAGTATATAAAGGGAATTATAAAACAAATATTGGGTAAAAGAATGGTGACGCAAATATGATAGGTTAGGATGGGTTGATAAGCCTACGGACACAAATCAGTCACACTGGTTGTATGGAGCAGGTGAGATTGGCAAGGTAAACTAAAGGCAGCCGTTTGGATACACAAAAACAAGATTACCAAGGCTATGTGGTTTGTTTGGGTATTACTGGCCACTTTGCCTTTCGGCTATTTCAGCCAGTGGCTATGTGGACAGGTTATATGTCTAATCTACGCAGTCTAGATCAAGTACTGTTGCATACCTTGTACAAGGTAGAGTATAAAATGTACAAGCCTGATGACACGACTTCAAATGCAGTGATTTCAATATGGAGATTAAATCTTGTTGTAGTGTGGATGTTTGCATTACTTCTATTTTTATCTCTTTCCTGGTTGTATTGCGTTCTGCACTGTCTTACATCTCTCCTCCACAATCTCTGCCTTCGATTTTTGTTTTCCTTGATCCACCTCACACACAAGTGGGTGGAGGAAATAAAAAAGATTATGGGTTAGAGTCTAACCCATAATCTAACAGTTAGACAGACCAGTTTTTAGCTTAAATGTAATACCTTGATAAATCGGACTTTAATATATCAGAATTAGCTTTCTTCGGACCGAGATGCTTTGGTCACCAGAAAAAAAAAAGTTGTAAGAAATGGAGATTAATAAATAAATCTTATGAAATGAACCACACTTACTGAATACTATACAGTGGTCTAATCAGGTTTGCTATAGGCCTACTGAGAACTAAGACAGTGTGCGTAAACAGGCTGGGGTTGATCAGGTGTTGCCACATTCAACCGTGTTTGTTTTCATTGTTGATATAATAATCCTTTAATGACCTTGTTATACACCTAAGACCTTAGTTGTTAAGTGCAGTAATAACATATCTGATTTTCTTTAAACAGTTCACAAGCAGTGTTACCTCCACCCCCACCCCATATATTTGTTTGTTTTCCGGACTGGGGTCTGACCCAATTAGTCCGATTTATCCAGGTTCTACTGAATATTTTTCTACAATAATTTTTTGAGGCAATGACATCATATGGTTTAAATTCAGGAGGTTTTATAGCCTAATGCTTTCAGGTTTCAAATGCAGGACTTACAGTACCTAAGTTGTAAATACTGTACAGCATATCCAAGATTTGAATTAGAAAAAACTGTTATTTAGGTAAACAAGGTCTAACTACAGCTATTAAAATTTAAATTCCTTAGTGGGAACACAATGGAATTAGATTAAAGTACAGTATGTCACAGAAAACTGGGGTAAAACCCACTTTATGGGCAGATACCTCCAACTCAGTCTCGTTTTATCAAGATATTTTGTCAGGTGTTTGTGCTTTATAGAAACTACAATTATAAGAGATTTAACACATGTATTAAATGACATGTAAAATGATATAACAAGCCATTTTTTTGCAACTCCTCCCATCAACCTCTCTAACATGTAAACGTGAAAATAAACTAAAGCACCATGTCTTAATGTACTTCTCTGTTTTGGTCCCCCAAAGATGCTCTTATTTTAGCTGAAAATACAACACACATAAGAAATTTAAGCTATGGAACAAACATCAATAAAATGGGTTGAATACACCTGGCCTGGATTAGACAGGCAGTTAAGGTAACTACAGACTGGGTTAACCCAGATCTCATACATTGTTTTTTACCTACTGGGAATGGGATACCACAGCCAGGGAGCTATTATTTACTGTTTACTGCTAGGTGAAAACAGATACAATTCTTGTTTCATCGTTACCCAAATACACTAAAATTAACAACATTAACACCTACACTGCTACAACAGAGGTTAGTACATGAAAGAAACTTAACAGTCGTGCTATTTGAACACAATAGCACATGCATTCTTCCCCAAGTTCTTGAGCGGTGTCTTAGCACATTCTCCTACCCCTGGTCTCTAAATGATCCTTCTTTACCCTACCATCAACTTACAACATACAATAATCCTGTTTTCCTTGCCTACAACTATCCAATGTTCTTCACACCATTCAAACATCCCATGTTCTCTGTAACATCAACAACTGATACAATAAAAACTCTCAGCATTAACTTCAACCGCACATGAAGAACATAGATACCTTAGCTCATTCAAGTCAACCCAGAACACTTCGAATACACATCAAAGTTAAAAGATGAGTAGTCACTCATAAATTACTACATCAACCTACAAGAATGCATCTTTCCAAAACATTCAATTCGTTGAAGTGAGTGTCAAAGGCGGAGCCAGTGCGAGTTGTCAGGGGGGGTGTTCAACCTTGGTAGTTATAAAAACAAAATCAAGTTTCCTTACACTGCACTTACAAACCTTCATTTGGCAGGATATAAAGGTTTGAGCGAGAAGCATGTCTCTTCATATTGTCAAATATATATATTCACATGTAATACCTACTGAACAAAATAATCACCTCATTTATAAAAAAAAAAAAAAAAAAAAATTAAAGTGAAGTTAAGGCAACAGGTCAAATCATGAGGAAATTTTAAATACATGATTGATTAACTTCTTTAAGAGAGTACACGAGATGCCTAGGTATAATTCATATACCCAGTACTGTAGTTATATATCTGTGAGTAGGTAAGTGGGTAAGAAAGGACAAATGGGTAAAATGGGAATAGAGAAAAGTTAAGATTTATTAAGGAAAAAGGCACAGCATGGTGGAAGAGGCAGTTATGAAGCCTGATAATAAAATATATCCCTTGATAGTGAAACA
This sequence comes from Homarus gammarus, assembly GCA_958450375.1. Taxonomy (NCBI): domain Eukaryota; kingdom Metazoa; phylum Arthropoda; class Malacostraca; order Decapoda; family Nephropidae; genus Homarus; species Homarus gammarus. Next base: position 101,848 of record CAUDMG010000693.1, read on the forward strand.
TGGGGGCTTGATGCAGCACAAGCCAAAATACTTGTAAAACAACACCAATGGTTGTTCATCAAGAAAATGAGAAGAAAAAAATCTGACAAGTGCATTTAGTGGCAAGTAGCATAAAGAACATAATAGGATATGGAAATTGTAAGTTAAAAAGATAAGGGGAAATCTAACTAGTTAACTCAACTCTCTAAAATAAATATCGAGGGATTGGAATTTTCAGTCAACAGTGAACATTGCTATATTGAATTCATAATTACAGTACTAGACTTATGTTATTCATTGCTTTTTAACACAGACGATGCCCCAAAAAATTTCAACTGGCCAAGAGTAAACTGCAGGATGAGTGTTTAGGGGAAAAATTAGAGAAATTGGACAAGAAATATACTGTACACTGAAATTTTGATAAGGGTCCTGTTGTGGATCACATAAGGAAGACTGAACAGATACACAAATGCTTCCAGCATAAGTGACAAGTACAGAAAGAAATAGAAACCACACTACTGAATGGATACATTGATCACTCACAGTAAACAGGAAGCCATGCTGATAAGGATGAAACAAAATGTGACCAAGATGTACGAATAATGAGTGCTTCTTGTATGTAACTTCCAGTACAGTAAGGTAGAGGTGGCATGAGAATAAGGCCATGATTGAGAATTACTCTGGGTCAGAGAAGCAGGAAATATTCAGATGAAAAATGCAGATAAACACATTACAAGACATCAGCTACCCCAATATAGGTTATACTGTAGTGCATTGCAAAGAGGTGATGTAGAGATTCAGAAATTCACCATTGATATACAGTACAGTACTCAGATATAACCAACAGATTAATGGAAACATGTGGTTGTGAAGATCTCATTTTGAAAATGCTAATTGAGAAAATACTATGAATTGTGCAAATAACATTGAGCTAAAATTGAATTTCGTAAATTGATTTAAGAGCAGTGCAAAGTATGTGGTGGCAACAATGAGCTTTGGAATAGCATGTGTATATACAATAACTAGACTGTTACAAGTGAATGTAATAAAGCCAGGTGAATGTTTAGAGGAAGAAGAATGCAGGACTAAAACACGTCTAGATGAAATGATGAAGCGACTGAAATATATAGTAAAAACTTCCTGCTAAGGATGGGAGAAATGAACATGCAACATGTCTCCAAAAAGACTAGTTGCTTGAGCTTCAGGGTAATGATATAATTAGTCCCCAACCCAATACCTGATGTTCATCACATGCAGGTGATAGTTCTCAGATATCACAATTACTAGCTGGTTACAGAAGAGATTAAATTTCCAGAATACATACAAAACTCAGAGTAGTAGTGGTAATAAAATTGATAGAAAACTGTCTTGCCACATTCAGCTAATAAGAATCAAACACTGTAATGCATCTATTGCCAAATTAAACTCTGCCTTCAGGTGTGACCTTTACCTTTGTCACACTTAAATTTGGTAGTCTGCACCATTAGTAATACATATTAGTTTAAGAAACACCCAGACAGCCAATCTCATTCCACAATGCATCCATTTTTCATAAGCATATAAAACACAGTGTCTGGAAAAAGCACTGCAGTAGTTTCTGAGGTTAACCAAACCTGTGATGGAGGTTCATTTATATGAATGCATGGTAAGGTCATAAATTTTCAAGAGAATGTAAAAAGGGAAGGGTTCTAGATAAAACAATATAATGTCTGCCCTGTACTCAGTTGTGTGAAGTGATGGGTAAACCAATTGAAAATTTGGAGGCCGTTGGGGAAAGAGGAACACAACAACATAACACACCTAACCAGCAGCCATAATGAATGATTGAGAAAACCTGTTTTGTTTTATTCCAGCACCAGTCTATACCAAAATAAGAGCTTGAATGTGGAGAAAAAGCCCAGCGGGGAGTTAATAGAACTTCAAACAAAAGATCTCCATGTACATGACAACTACCAAGAATGACCTTGTTTTTGGTTAGCATATTAAAGAGATATCCAGAATTGAACACCTGGCGGTGGTTTATCGTATCATGACAAATACATAGGCTTAATTATAAGCAGTTCAGTATTGAAGCACAGTACAATATAGATATACTATAGCAGAAGCACCAGGTTTAGCAGTGAAGTATGACGACTGAAAAAAGTGGAATCAACAGTATACTGTACTGTAACTACATCCCATGTATTGGGATACAAAATATTCAACAAACTTGTTAGGCAGTTCAATAACTTTAAAAAAATCTACATAAAATGAAAATTTGGGAAACCAGTAATTCAAAGGAAATGGTAATACAGTACAGTAGAACACATCTGATAAACCAGTTAGAATAAATAAAAAGACCGCAGATCTGGCTTCTTGCCATACTGTAACACTATGATAAGACTAGAAAACAAAGGGGGGTAGCAAAATACTGTATGTAGGTTATTCTTTGTATAATAAAAAAAGAAAAAAAAATTATATATATATATATACATATATATATATATACATACATATACATACATACATACATATATATATATATATATATATATGTATTTGTATATATATGTATCTGTATATATATATATCTATCTATCTATCTATCTATATATATATATATATATATATATATATATATATATATATATATATATATATATATATATATAAAGCTCACAGGGTCAAGAAAGGACATTTAAAAGTGATGACACTATACATGCCCATTAAGAGGATTTGGTTGGACACTTTTGACACAGCAAGAGTACAGTATATGGAACAAAGCTGGTTAAAATGTAATTTTGTCTGGGACTAACTGAAATAACATCTTTTGACAACTTTGTCTAAGTATTTAAAAACAATTGTAAGTGAAAAAATATAAAAGTAAAAAAAACCTGCTGACAGTTTTGGTTGCCAGATATTGTTCAACGTAATAAAGAGGACAACTTGATGGCTCGTCTGTTGTCGCCAAACCCCTCAGAAAAGTGATCTCTGAGGGAGTAAGGTGGTGTTCAACAGGAGACTAATATTGAGGATAAGGAGTGGTATTACCATAATTACTCACCATGTAGTATAAAAGAATAGGACATTTACTGAGAAACATGCAGATTGTCATACAATGATGCAGCTTTAGTACAGACCACCCAATAGTAACAATGATTAGTGACAACAGTATAGAGGAAGATCTTGAGCAATGCTAATATTGCAGGTTGTTTCATGAACACTTAAATATTTTGATGCATAATTAAATTGTCGGCATTAGACACACTGGAAGCTATTTTAATAAAAATGTCCGTGAAAAACAAGAAGGTACGAATTCGGGAACTTACAAGCCAACATAAATATTTATTGATAGGATGGCCTGGAGTCGTCTTCATGGCCAACAACAAAGAACAGGCAGGTATTGGGGGGAGAAGTAGGAAGGGATTTTAGTAACCTACAAATAATGTAATTTCTAAAATGAATGAAAAATCCTCTTGCATGACAACAGTTTTAACACATGAAATAAAATATTCATGAAGTCTTGCACGATAGGTCAGATTAAAATGTCAATAAGTATGGAGAAGCCAAGAAATTTTTGAAGTGTAAAACCTGAACAGGAGATGGAACATTTTTGCGAGGGTCATCTCTACAAGCCCAGTGCAATTATGATCATGGCTGCAATGAAATGCCATGCCTGAGAATATGGATACAAAACAATAAGACACCAACATATATCAAAGTCAGGTGTGTGTGTGAGTGAAATGCACTAACGTAAGGGACAAGCATTAGTGATTGAGGAGTAAAGTCTCAAGGTATATAAATAGAATGTAAACAATTTAGGCATCATTATGTAATGAAAATGGTCTTAACACTGATCATTAGCTCAACAAGAAGAATTATATAAGAGTTGATTAACATATACAGGGTCAAATGAAAATGCCCAAATTTTAAATGGGTTTCATAAAGCTTACCGATTATTGTACTAGTGTTAGTACTGTAGTACTGGCTATGCCCGAGGCCCTTTGCCTTGTACAATGGCATAGTTCAAGAGGAAGCACATTACATGTCAAGCCAAAAAAACAAAAAAAACAATGAAGTCTTTGAAAATTATGATTTTTTTTTACATTTATAAAGATCACATAAGCAAGTCTATTTTATGAAATTTAACTAATTAAAATCTGAGCTACCTCTTATTGCTGACCCTGCATATATCACATCCAACCTTGACTCTTACATTAATCAGCAGGTCTCGAGTCTTATTGGTTTAGATAATTTCTTCGAGGGGCTTAGTGCATCTGTTTTATCTCATGCAGAAGTAAATTATGTACAACTATAACAAGGGTGAATTAGCAAGTCAATAATCCATCTAACGACTACCACCACCCACTTCCTCGACAGTTCAAAAACATTTTATTGGATTTTGTCCTAACAATCACCACTTCATACTTAATGAAACATTATTTTCCAACTGCAAGCAACTGTTTGATGGCCACAACAACATCTAAACTTGTCACTTAATGTTTCTAATGTTGCTGTTGACCTTCAAGGTGGTAAGTCAGTAAATAAAATGTGTTGAAGACTGCATGTGCTACTTTGTTTTGAATGCAGTCAAGATATAACCTACAAATATGGGTACTGCACTGTATTCTATATAATGCTGAGAAGTATAGTAAGGGGAATTATAAAACACAGCACAGGGTTCTAGACTGAGTGAACAGCGGGACAAACCTCAGTCAGAGTACACAGCAATGCAAACGAACTGGGATTGTTTATTAGATGTGACTGAAATTACAATAAGGGGATTTTCAACAAATGAAGGACTTTGATTATGTATCGGCAAGGGCCAAGTAAAGATAAATGCACGGAAATTTACGACAAGTTGTGTACACAACACTTATTACAAAACACACAGCAAAGGTAGGGTACAGAAACATATTTTGAAAAAGGAGCATATATATATATTAGCAGTAGTGGTAACAAAGCTATTACAATGATTTACCAAGCATACTGGTTACACCATGTATCCATAGTTTATATCAGGCAATTTCATAACAGGCATGTAAAATGGAGATCTTCATTAAACTTCGCTACCGATCTTCTACAATAAGAAAATGCAACACCCTCATCAACCTTTCAAAAAAGTAATGTCCCATGGAAACCAAATATTTATAAATGTCCAAAAAAATCTCCATGGAGACCCACGAGGACTTCCGTGCAACAAAATAGCCATCAAATTCATTGTTAAAGCTCTGATTAATGCAGTAACACTGGTAAAAAATAATTCCTAATTAACCTAAGAGAAATCTAATCTTGAAATGATTACAGAACCGTGCAAAGAAATATTTTTATATGCATTATATCACAATTAAGAGAACTTTTTCGAGTACCATCATGGATGAACCTTAAGAACCTACCATGCAGGTCCAACAGAATTGGGAGACAATTGGTAGGTTTGTCCCAACAACTTCATTACTATCCTCAAAGAATGGACAACTTATTTGTAGGTGCCAACATACTTTTCTGCTTTAGTTGCCTAACAATATTCTTTGGAATAAACATCAATTCTTCATTACATGGAATTAAACAGATCTATAACAAATAATTGCCCATACTCAAGAAAGATTTGCTAGTTACACGGGGGTATTCAGCAACTCTGGGGGACACCTCTTCACCACAATATAGCATAATGAAATTTTGCATATTGGGTGACAAACCAGTTTCATCTTCCTACACAAACCTGAAGTTCTAACTGGCATGATAATCCACACCATACTCATGTGTAAGATGAGTCACTTTTATCTTCTGACAAATCCCAAGTTGGCCGAGAGTATTAGCAGTGGGTAGACAATCCAATAGATTTAAAACAGAGAAATTATTAAAAACTATATATTTCTTTGTGCCACCACGGATGTTGCTTGGCAAGGCCCCAGATGTTGCTTCTTCAGGTCATTGGAGAAAGTCCTATATTCTACCATTAGGTCACTGCTGCTTACATTCTGCTGGCTGACCTTTAGCTGCCTTGTCTTTCGTTGGATCGTAATCGGGATCGTCTTCCTCCTCTTCATCATCACCTTCCTCTCCTTAAAATAAATTCAGACATTTTCTTTAATTACATCTGAATTCCATAAAATGTACTGAAAATTAACATCACTCAACTGGATATATCATGAAATATAATCACGTAAAGGTTTGTTGTTCAAAACTACCATAAATATTAAGACTAAGAAGCACTAGGTCGGTCTCATACATGGTATATCAAAATGTTCAGCAAAAGTTTTAAACGACCTACTTGCTGCAGCAATCTCTGGTCAGTATCAGAAGGCAGTGTGCAGCATTTAAGCAACTAAAACGTTATGCTAGAACTTTCCTTCCAACTTTTGCAGGTAATTTACCCGTGTGAGTCAAGGTTTAGCCCAGTGAAATCCCATGATCCACTCCCAGTTCAGCAGGCAAGAGGTTGATTTTACTACAAATCTTGTTAATGATTTTAAGCCACATGAAAATAGGATAATGAAGTGTACAGGTACATGAGTAACAAATGGAAGGGTGGGTATTGAGATGACAAGGTGGAAGGATAGTGAAGGAATATGTGAACAAGATGGGTTAGTATGGAGCCATGTGATGCACTGTGCAAATATAGGAATGCTTTGATAAAACTGCTCAATATCACCCTGCTGGACAGAGGAGGCAGTGTGTTGGATACAGAAAGAAGCCACGAGCAGTCGACAGGTTCCTATATTTTCAAAAAATTTGCTCAAAATTAACCAACTTCCATGTTCCACCAGGATTGGGTCAATCATATTTCACAAAAGACCATACCCATGCATCTTTCTTCACACCACTACAATTACAGCAAAGCATCTATATAACTATCAGGTTTATATTCAAGCTTTTAAGTGACCATCTGCAAACATGCAAAGAACCAACATCTATTACAAATATTATCTATGAAACTCTCACTCTCCAAAAAATAAGTTAGTCTCTTGTTAGTATACCTGAACTTCTGGGTGATGCTATGGTGCTACACTGAACTGATTATTGACCCTGTGAATATAACAATTTTTGGCATGTCAACACAAACTTTTCAACACGTTAAACTAGTACTTCTGATTCTCACTACAGAGGAACAACAAACCTTCAAATGATAACACTAACATACCACCCACAACTAAATTAATACCAATAAAAATATTGTACAAAGCTGCAATATAAAATGATTATATATATGTATATATATATATATATATATATATATATATATATATATACACACACACATATATATATACACACACATATATTTATATATATATATATAAAAAACTATGTACCATGTTTTTTTCCAGAATATCCCCAAATCTGGCTAATACTGATACCCAAGTTAGATGCAAAGTTAATTGGCTTGTTCAGTATACATATTGTATAATATGGGGTCAAGGGAGGGATAGGTTTTGCTTTGAAATATCACAAAAACAATACTTGTGATATATATATATATATATATATATATATATATATAATCACACTGCCCACCATCAAGATTTCACCTGCTGGAAGTTCCTTTGAACGACAATGTGAAACGCTCAGTTAAACACATTGGCTTCAGTTCAGTTTTAATATGAACCTGTCACGTCTCTATACCAGTTCTCAGTGGGGTGGCTCATGCTTAGAAATGTATATTTTGAAACCTTTCAAAGGATACAAGTTAAAAAAGAAATAAGTCAATAAAAGATGGACATCATCCTGGTAAGCAGCAGGCTAGATGCCACCCATAACAAACAATACAGGGATGAGATATCAATAACAATTCATTGATTCTCACTCGAGATAAAATGGGGAGACACTCACTGTAATATATAATTTATGAGGGGTAGTTATTCATTCCAAAAATAAAGTAGCATTATTTGTCAAAGTTTAAATGGACTTAGAAATTCAAGGCTAAGGATTTTTCACAATTCAGAGACCAGGTCAAGAAAGCCACTTCATTTTTGATGTTTTATGGCCATTTTCCAGATGTATGGGTTGGCCATATTACCCAATGGCAGCTGTGTGATCTCTTGCCACCTAACCCACAAACCTTTAACCCATTCAAATTTGGGGACTTTCTTTTATATGTAGATAGAGAAGCCCCAACCAAAGTAAACATTATACAGATTGACAATCCCTTATCCAAAATCCTTGGGACCAGATGCATTTCGGTTTTTGGAATTTTTCGGTTTTCAGAATGGTTAGTTTTTTTTTTTACAGGTTATCAGCCCACCCAGGCACAGGTCACTGACCCACATTGGGGCCTGGGGGCTAAAATATAATAATAATTCATAGGTCTAGGTCGTGTTTCTCACTTTTGATCTTTTTTCATTCTTGTATTTCCTTATTATTATTTTATTATTACAGTATTATTGTTATTCTTTTATTTTTGTGTATTTTTTATTAAATTTTTTATTTACTATGAATTATTATTATTACTGTATTATCATCATTATTACTAATTACATTTTCACCCCCCAGGCCCCAATGTGGGTCAGCAACCTGTGCCCGGGTGGGCTAATAATAATAAAAAAAACTGCTCCACAATTTTTTTTTTAAGTTTTCAGAGCTTTTCGGTTTTTCGAATTTTGGATAAAGGGTTGTCAACCTGTAAAAGTCCAAGAATTAAGGGAGATAATTATATTATTACTTGTTCATCACTATAAGGAGCACACATGACCTGGTGGCCTTCAAGACAACCTGTTCTGAATCTAGAAAACCCACCAACCCCACAAGTGGATAGTAATTGGATACCTGTGCAGGACAACAAACAGTACAGTAAGACAGCCATAGAATCGATGAGGACAAATTTAAGGGGGGAGGATCAGGAGGATTAACATAACTATGTACAGTACCTCATTATATTAATAAGAATGTAAAACAAGTCTTCAGTATTCCTTCAGTCCACATTTTGAACTATACAGCTGCTCCAACCCAGCATGTCAAGATTCAACCAAATGTACCAGACAAGTGACTGCATTCCCACCAATAAATGATAGGTACTTTAGTGTCAAGCGAGGCATAGAGGACCAATATTATAAGCCATCCCCATACTTCCTTACACGGGTATCCCCTGATTTATGATCTCCATATCTACAATATTTTGTTTTAGCGATGGTTATGTATCACGACCACCCCATATTTACAATGCAAACAATATGCATGAATGATGGTCATCATCCGGCCACTGTGGATGCACATCTCTGTGCAATACAGTGCTAAGCTATCTTCCACGGTGATCACACATGGCCGTCAGTGTGCAACTCAATGATTACTGTATACATCGGTCAGTACTGGTGTCACGAAGTTTTTTTTTTTTTTTTTAACCTCAGTGAGTGAACATGACTAACGTTCACCTTGTCCTCTGTTTTGGGGACCATGAGTGATTTATGCTTTATTTTTAACTTAAGCCCTTTGCCCCGGTTGTGAACACGATGCTAACCGTGTTGGCCGCAATAACGTTATCATTTTATTTGTTTTTGACATAAGTCAACAGCATAACTTTGCAATCGTCTAGAAAATCCAAGGCACCAAGGAAAACCGTGTATCTTGAGGCGAGGCTTGACATTGTAAAGCGGCATGAGACTCCTCAACATCTCCAAACAGCCTTTAAGAGTCTCCTTAGCCTCGAATGGGACATACAATGACGACCAGGCGGCTTCTTAATGTGGCGATGTGTGTTGCAGGTATAGTATGGTTTGTTTTTGTTTTTTTTTACATGTGGGTCTCGGACTGGATGGGAACATGTCCCATTGAAACGTTACAATAATCCCAATTTATGATATTTTGACCCGTGACGTTTTTTTCCAGGAACTTAACCACATCATAAATAGGGAATAACTGTTGTGTAATATAATTCCCCTATAAATTTTCATCACTATAGATGGCTGGCAAGGTTCAAAAGTTGATAAGCTGAATCGGAACAACGGCCAATTTAAATTTTAAAATAAAAACCGAGCAAATCCTGAACACCCTTCTATGAATGTTGCTATACAACAGATTCACAATGCAGAAACTTCCCCCACTGAATTGTGTGTGTGTTTAAGGTCAAGAATTTTCACTGTAGTATAACAACATCAGCCGGGTATAAAGGGTCACTTGTAATTTGACAAAAACTCTACTGGATACTACACCCTTTAAATCCCAAATTTTACATTAATCTGGCATCAGTAAGACAGTTCAGGGAGGAGGGGGGGGGACGAGAAGACAATGAAGAAGGGATGCTTTTTTGGAGCTGCTCACACTTCCTTTGTTTGGCCAAGTGACTGTATATGAAAGTATTTATCAGTACAGCTCTGGCAGGTGGCACCTGCTGAATAACAACAAATACAGACAATAATCAGGTTACAGGATGGGATAGACAAAAATTTACCAATTGGAGGCAAGTTATCAGCTGTCATGAGCGGCATGGAAAAAAGCGAAATAAACAAATAAAATGAGTGACCACACTTTTGTATTATACACAAACCAAAGTAAAACCTCCCAATGGCCATTTGACCTACTTAAAAATTAAAGCAACTGATTCATATGTAAACTACACCTACTAGGTACTTTACAGGCATTGTATTTCCAATTTTATCAATGCCAATGTAATCCTTTCTCAAAAGAGTAGACTTGGATACAGCATCAGACACAGAGTAATACCTTATTTGGCATTATAAAAAATACAAGAACATTATTGCATAAATAAATGTACTCTGCCAGTCAGCCATTTCTGTTCTGATCTTAAATAATCTATGGCACATTACTGTATTATCCTCTACATCTATGCCAAGTACGAGTGATCCCAGTATATTGGGTGTAACGAAGTCAATTGCAAGGATAAAGACAGATGGGGAGTGATCAGCCCAGCCTCAAGTTTCAGCAATAAAAATACAAATACTGTATATATATTCACTTTTCAAATGAGGGAGGTAAGACATGGTATATAGCACTGTCTATTCATTACTGGGTCTATTTCACATGAACCGCCATGTGGTGACAAGGAAACCCCTAATGGACTGCTTATTTTTCTGATACTGAATGTTAATTTTTTAAGCTATAATTTACCACCTTTTCCAGCCTTCTTATTAGGTTTTAGTTGGAGGCTAGAAAGTACTATATGAGAAGACACTCCCTCCCCACAGCAGAGTAAAGACTACTCACAGAAGGCCAAGAAAATGTCACGTTTACTAAATACCTGACAGATTCATTCAACAAAGGCAATTTAGCCACATGCTGCTTGAAAATGAATTGTCCAAAACAAACACTTTGTAAACCACACTAAATCATTTACTAAAATTTATCACCTATCAAAAAACTAACAAGTATTTGAAGCTTATTTCTAATAGATAAGAAAGAAATTTAAACTAATACACACACACTGTAAGGGCAATATGAACACCTCTCAAGCCATTTGAAGGAGAGAAGCCAACTATCCATCCCCAAAATAGTAAGTGAAAATACCATTCAACTTGAGATCTTGTCTTTTATCTAAATCACAAGTTTCTCTTATTATTTTAGTTATTGTATTCTGAAGATCCTAATTCCACTTCCCCCGTTGCACACAAGGCAACTTTATAATGTCAGGATAATAATCATTAACCATTCCGTAAAATTATTAGTAACAATTGATTTCAACTGCCTGAAATAACTCTTTAATTTATTTGCACATTAATATTTTAGGTAAATAGTGATATTTTCATTAGGGAGCTGAGAAAGCAGACCTACAAACACCTACACTTTCTTTTGATGTTTAGGATCTTGGAGAAAAATTTTTCACCATTTTTCTAAACACTCCTATCCTCCGAGAGAACACTACATGCACTCTCGGTCAAGGATAAGTATTAATCTTTTAAGTCTTAAGCCAGCCTCATTATCCTACCAGTGATGGCAAGGTCAACAGAAGCCTCCTCCCAATAGTTCACAAAATAAAAGTATGCTCCGAGAATTCTTTCACACATCATATCCCAGTTTACAGGCGCTTCCGAAACTGCATTTAAACCCTGGTTCTTTACTTAAAAGCATTCACTGTCTTTTGGGAAATGATTCAGAAGCCTCTCCTTGATGTTGCTCTTCCATAGGAATTTCTTCAGGACCTTCAGGTTTAATTCTTTAGTCTCATATTTGGGGGAAAATACTCTGGCATCTGAATGAGCTCTTCTTTACAATACTTAGCATATGGCTTTGCAATGTGACAATGAGCACAATCACTCATTTGTGTAAAAATCTAGATACTGTAAGTTCCACAGAACACCAACATTGCACCTAACCTAAACACTTCATTTTCTATTGGATATTCCTGGTGCTGGGGAGCTGTAAACCAACACCTCTAGGTACACAACTGGAAGCAGCCCCTCTATGTGATTGCTAAACTAGCTATCCTACTTGACAATAACTTTGCTCACCACTTCCCATACATTCACCAAGTAATGAAAACAGGGAGACTGCGTTCACTTAAACTTGGGCCTCATTAGCCCAAAATATCTTGCTCTGCCCACCCAACTAGCATGTCTGTCACCCTTACTTTCTCACATTTCAAATATGCTTTAATCCTTCATTTTTCACTACTTGACTACCTTGTACATAACAAGGTCTTTCTTGTTCTTTAACAAACTGACTACTAGAGGCACTTCAATCCTTCACCTGTACATGATTGCAAGGTTCTCTCATGTTCCCTATACTATATGTGCTTCAATCTTTACAATACCCTATTTACCTAAATTTGTATCAAACTACAAAGTTACTCAGCATTTTTGGGTACAGTACTTTTATTTTAGCAACGGGGCTTTTGGTGTACTGTCCAGTGATAATTAATTAGGCCACTTGACATAGCAATGAAAACACAGGGCATAATAATTACCACATTTTACATAAGCTAACTTATACTACTGGTGGTGTTCTGTAGAGCCATTTCTCAATCTAAGTAACAATAGAATTACCAGTATAGCAACTATCTAATTTGTAAAATACAACTTACAAATAATTTATTCCCTTACAGAAACAGACAGAAGAGCTCCTGGATAAAACTTGCTCCCTCACTCTTCTGGACAAGAGATATGAACACATCAGATCATAACACTGTTCTACTCTTACAAGCCCTGTTCAGCAAATGCACAAAGCAGTTGCAAGCAAAATCAACACCCCCCCCCTCCACTTTTCTTACTACTATACTGTCTCATTAAAGTTTTCATAAATGCAAGACTCTTACCTCATGACATTTGAAAACTCAATTGATGAAGATTTGAGTTTTAACTAGAATATGAAATGTCCGACTTAGTACGAATTAATAACCAGGTTAGGTATAGCCAATTAAATTACTTCTGAATTATGTATACATTGCTTGTACAGGGTCTTTAATAATTTTAATTCGTTATGAAGGCATGTGAACCTTCTAAGTATATCATACATTGCATATCAAGTATTTCTACTTCTAACCCTTTGTTTCATACTTATCTTCGACCAGTCCCCCTTGAGCCACCCCAAACACCAGTGGATGAGGGGGTAAACAGTAGATAACTGAGGAGACTGTTTCAGAACTCATTTTAACCATCAACAGGATGTTGAAGAACTTGGGAAATTGATGTCCTGGGAATGCTACACCCAGTACAGTATCCACCTTTGTTACTTATACTTGTGACACTACCATAAATTACTGTACTTAGCCGAGTTGTGCCACATCTGAGAAAATTAGTCACCAAAGCAATTTAAGGTTTCTCACCTTCTTCTCCCTCCTCTTCCTCAAAGTCTTCATCGTCCAAAGCTTCACCAGTATAGAACAAAATTGCTCGGGGAACAATTCTTTCACGAATGTAGTGGCCAATCTCAAAGTCTGCTGTCAACAAGGCTTGGGTATCATCATCCATCTCTTCGTCGGGATCCTCAGGAACTGAATAATGTCAGAATGTAGTTAGATTATAAGTAAACCATTCAAAATAATCCTTTATGCATCTGGCCCAACATGTATGACATTGTGTTACTACTATAAAACCTGTAGCCCATAACTTTCTTAATTAACCACTACCTTAGTTCAAAATCTCAATCTACCAGTACAGGTAAACCTCTAGTTACTATGTCCCAATCTACGATTAATTTGCGTTAATGATATTCATCATCCTGTCACATGGAACACATCACTAACTTCATTCGTCAGCCGAGGTCATCTAATGAACTAGTCCAGTTTCTTCTTGGTTACTTGTGCATAAGAAATGGAGCAAGTTTATCGCCCATAATTGTTTTTCCCCCCAACATATACAGTAGAGGTTTACCTGTACACATTTCATAATTCATACATAAATTTAAGCTCAACCCCCCCCCCCCACCAATATATCGGCAGAAAACCGCAGATGCCATTTTCATTCTGTATCATTAATTAACTGAGCAATGCTCTCCATTACCTTGTCAATCTCTTAAACCTCCATCATGGTAATACTGAACCATGGCATCATTAATGACATATAACCACAACACTGCCAAACAATACCTTTCCACACTTACCAGGTGGGGGGTTGAAGAAGTTGAAAAAGGAATCATTCTGTACAGTCTTAGTTATTGTCCTAACTGCTCCTCGAGATTTATGTTTCTGCTTCTTCTTGATTGTCTTAACCGTTACGTTCTTGCCCTTCTTCCAGTCTATGGTGCATCCCTGAAAATAGTAATAATGAAATATCATGCAGTTAACACTTAAGAGCATGTAATGAGCAACTGATCAAAACATAAGTAACTGCCTTAGGAACAACAATTATATATTGCATACATACATACAGAGGCAGGGGAATAATTTCACAACAATGGATAGGGTATCAGTCATTCTGAAGTCAGGGTAGTGCCTTTAATTTAGAATACTGATAACAAGCTTCCAGTCAAACTGTGCTCTCACATATGGTGCAAGACAATGTTGCCTATTTAAGGTGTCCATGCATTTAATAAACAATAAAAATATATAAATAAGAATGATCATAAAATATAGGTAAGGGACACCAAACTTCACACATTCTTAAAATTGTTCAAATGAAACTGGTATGAATTGAGGTAACAGTCAATGGACAAAAGTAACAAAAGATAACCATTAGTCACCACAAGTCAAGAATGTGGGGTAAAAAAAATACTTAAAACTCACCTGCATTACTCTAGATTCCTACCACTGATTGGTACCACAGCAAAAAGTAAACTTTACCAAGAACATATTTCTAGTTCTCTTTGGTTAATAGAAGATACAGTACAACATTAGTTCACACCAAGCATATACAAGGCAATAATTAGAGAATGGGTACAGTATTTGAAACAAAACTAGTGTATAAATTATAATTATTGTTCAAAATGTAAAAAATAAGGGAATTCATAGGGCTAAAAGTTACCCCCAACGAAAGGATGGTACAGCCACAACTGGTCAAAAAGTGAACAAACAAGTTTGAGCATTGGACAAATCTACTTAAAAATAATGTAGTGAAACAAAACCAAAATTGGGTAATGGGTAGAGATATACTGTATATTCTTTCAAACCTTTTCCTCCTGCACTGTGGAGGATGGGCAGAAACATTCCCTTTAGTCAACCATTCCTTCAGATACAAAGTAAATATATTTAAGGAACAATGGCTTGCTCAACATACCTTGCATTTAAAGATTTCTGGTCCCTCAAAGCCAAAGGGATCTTCCTTATCTGGAACACATTTCATTTCATAATACTTTGTTAAAACCTTGTTTGTGAAGTAATCGTTTTCCTTGAAATGAAACTCTAGGGTAAAGCCCATTGGTTGATCATGGAACTTCAACTGGATATCTGTTAAATGCTTCAAGATTGGTTCATCATAGTCTTGAACCATCTCCGCAAGCAAGTCAACATTTTTGAAGATAGTCAGCCAGAACTCCGGAATGCCTTTGGTGTTTTCATCGAAGTCGTGCACCCTAGAAGATTTGTATGGATTAGGTGAGTGACATTGGTTGTGTACTTGTCATTCTTGGTGCAGAACTTGATATACACAAAACATCAAAGTATTCATATAAAAACTCACTTTGATTCTTCCTTCTCATCTATTTTTGCCTTTTCTTCCATGTCTTTACTAAGGCCCTTATCTTCTTCCTCCTCATCATCAGAAGGGAAGTCGCATTCCTCATCATTTGGTTCATGCTCAGAGTTCACTACTAGTCTTCGCTTCTCATACAAGCTCTGGTGCATCTTGTCGTACTTAACCTGCAAGTGCACGGTGAAGAGAGTATTAGCCTGTGGACATAAGTAATGCACACGATCTACCTGCATATATTTGTACGTACTCTATGTCCTGCACAAGGCTAAAAAAAAGAAGTTAAAGGTATAGAATCCGGTCCACTTTTAACTGGATCACTAAATTATGCATAGAGGTAACTAGGGCAAGGTACTGTTGGTACAAGATTGTACTATTATAAATTGTTCAGTATTTTGGACATTTTAAGAAGCATCAGTAAAAATAGTTTGAAAGCAAGAGATGGGATGTTACAACATAGGTGGGAGAAAGGTAGGTACGTGTTGTAAAGTAATACTGCACAACACTGACATGTACAGTCCCCTTCACTAGTGTATTTACAGGGGTTCGCCATATAAACATTCCACAAATCATTACATTGTGATATTAGTTTTAATATTCTTTTGCTTTGATTCCGAATATGTTTACTCTTACGAGGTTCCTTCTGTCGAATGTAATCAAACAGCGCTGCCACACTGCACACAGCCTGACTAGCCCTTGTAAATGCACTAGTGATGGGGACTGTACACAATGGTCATGACAGTTAAAACATGGATGTGTAAATTTTAGGTACCAGTAATCATGACTAGTTTAAGACAATAAAGTGGGTAATGTATTTACTGTACATAGTCATGGGCTTCATGCACCCAGAACTGGTTGTACAACTAATTTGACAAAGATAACAAATGTGAATTTGTTTTGTACAAGAGAAATAAAAGACCGATCCTCACTCAAACAATGTCCATCAACAAAGCAAAGAACTTGTGTACAGCACTGCCAACAAAACTATCTTAATTCAACCCAATTTTAACAACAAAGGAAATAAAGGGAGATTTTCATGGAAAACAGTGGTTTTATAAGTAACTTAACACCATTAACTACCGAACAACTGTGTTGGATGACTGTTAAAGCAAGAAACAAGTCTTATAATTTTTAGTTTCCTGAAAAATCATGAAGCAAACTTGTAAGCAAGATGTCCAACATAATAATTTTTCATAACCTTTGTGAGTGATAAGAAAAACAATGCGTCACACTACACATTGTTCGCCAATATACTCAAATCTACTACTTTAAATACCAACTAGTAAATAGTTATCGTGCCATGGCCAGTAAACTATACAGTATGCTTTGCACATCGAGTCATAAAACAATTACAAAATCCTATTTAGATACTGTACAAAAAACATGATGGCTTGGGGCCCCTGGATTTACCTACAGACAGCACCAAGACCAGGGATAGTGTTATGAAGGTCAGACCATGACACAGGGTTTAATGGATCCTCCGAAAACTTACCTCTAAAGCATGAACTTCTTGGTAAAATTCTGCCTCTAAGTCTGTGTACTGGAGTTGGAGCTTTTTTAATGCCTTTATACGTCTCTTAACAATTGTGGGCAGAGACTGAAAGAAAAAAGCAATTTCACATGACCTATTCAGACAAGACCATTTTATAATCACAATGATGGCCAATTAATCAGCTTTATTGAAACAAGTATTCAAATATGACTTCAAATGCACTAAATTATTTACATATTAATGTTATGTACTTGACCAAACCAAACTAATTAGTCAGTATTAATGTACTCAACCATACCTCCATATCAAAATAAACCATCAGCCAATAATGTGATGTAACAAAAATTAATACAACTAGCATGTAAGTGGAACAAATTATTTTAATAATGAAGCCCAAAAATATTGCCACCCAATTTTCATATAGCCTAATAACCCATAGTGCTCCATCATAAAACTATGACAGCATTAGCCATGATGTAAGGTGCAGCAGTAAGTTGAAAACTGGGTTAGAGTAACAGCTGAAGCCATGCCTGTGTACCAAGAGGATTAGGCCCTGCACCCGTATCTCCCCTGTGGAGAGGATTACCTGCTCCATGACTCCCGGACACACTGAATTTTTTGAGAAAAATAGTACAGCCATAACCTATTTGATATTTACCATTTAAACTCTCACACTAGTATACAATCATCCTTTTTTTATATTTCTCCCAATTATATAAATTGTGGCTGTCCTAAGTTAGTTTCATCTATGAAAAAAAAAAGTTATTAAACCCTGCACCTTGTTTATTAGTAAAGCCAACAATGTAATAAGAGAAAAAAGAGGTTACTTTATCTTGTTGGCAACTAAATAGAATAATGATTTGTTTTTCTTCATTTTGCCACAAATGTAACTTGCCAAACCATCTAGAATAACAACCAGTAAAATTGTTCATGCTTTTAAGGTGAAAATTTGACAAATTCAGCAATTTTCAACTTGGTCACCAAATATTTTTAATCATAATGCAGTACAATTAATCCAGGATTTCTTTTTAAAGACAATTAGACCACAAATAAAATTAAAGAGGTACCACATGGAGGGGTTGACAATATTGAGGATACAGTAATAGTGGACTTTCTCTAGTCTGGAGTTCTCTTGGGAGGCCACAACAGTAACTAGTCAAGAGCAACATACAACATGAACGAACATGACCTAACAATCTTGGATCACTAAAGTTAGATTAGATTATCCTCATTCACATTATCTGCTTTCATAAATATTTACCACTGAACACTTCCCCCAGAACTCAAGACCAATGGAAACACCACCACTAATGCAGCAGGATACATTCCAATGTCCAGTCTTGGAGAGAATAGGCTTGATACAACACTTACATCACTTGTGATGTGAGGAATCACAACACATAAATGCAATTGGTATTTAAGGTAGACAATAAGGTATGGTTAAACTGAGGTATCTAATTAGCAGAATATTATCAAAAAGTTTCTGCTATCCAGAGGATGAGAAATGCTTTTATCACACTTCAAAATCTGACAAAATACTTTCAAAAAGTTAAATTTCTTTGTAAATTAATTGCTAATACTGGCTTTGTGGTTACTTTTGTTATTAAATAATCATTAATGCATATTGTAAATATAAAAGGTATTTCACTGTTAATTAGTGCTGCTACTAGTTTTGTGGTTAAGTTAGTAATCTATCTATGCAAAATTCAAGCATTTTACAAAAAATTAATTTTCCCCAATACTACACGTTAAAAGATTATCATTTGATGATGGATCCATTGCTATATCCACGGAGCTCAATATGCGTGTTCTACCCCCGTGCAGCTAGGCATGGAGCAAAGCTAATAGCATTGTTTTGCTAAAATTATAAATCATTTAATGATTTAATCTAACTGATTAAATCATTTCTCTGCCCCTGCATCTTACACTAATATAACCCGAGGGAGTGCCAAGGAAGCGACGGAGTTTGGTCTGTAGGGCAGCCAGCACCTGGGGATCCTTCATCAGTTTGTCTACCAGCTCCTTGCGCTCACCACCTCCCTCTTCATCCTCGTCAACTTCCACCTCATCTTCAGACATATTCTCCTCCTCCTGAGTTGGCGCTGGCGTTGCCTCTGTTCCCTTCTCTGGATCTGCCATTTTCTTTTATTCTAGTTGGTCAAATTCTGAAAAGTAAATTGGGAAACCTAAATTATACAACAGACAACAATGTTTAATATTCAAAAAGTCAACTGACATTGTTATATTGCTACTGTGAGGAAAGGTTAATGGCAGGGGCTACCTTTCCAGTCATCTTATACAGCATCCAAGTGTTGAACTATTCACTAAAGCAGAAATACTGTACCATTTACCAGTGGTATCGTTTACAACCTTCCACCCACCAATCAGAGAGGAACAGGAAGGTTTTAGGTAAGGAAGAGGTTAGCAGATCAAATACAATAATGTGGTTTACTG
Source organism: Homarus gammarus (assembly GCA_958450375.1). Lineage (NCBI taxonomy): Eukaryota > Metazoa > Arthropoda > Malacostraca > Decapoda > Nephropidae > Homarus > Homarus gammarus. The sequence continues at coordinate 121,759 of CAUDMG010000693.1, forward strand.
AGCACTGCCAATATAAAGATTATTTCCCACTAAAAACATTTTAGTAATTTTGTCATTGATAAAAGCCCAAAGGCACAGAAGCCTAGGTAGTGGCCCTAGCACAACATGCTTGATGCATTATAAAGTTGTAGACTTATGAAGGATAAAATAATAATAATCCCTTGTCGAGAAAAAAGGGGAATAGCTGACAACAGTTGCTAGCCTGAACTACCAATATGAGGACATTCCTCCAAAGATGGTGAAATGCTTCTTTACCCCACAAGGACAAGAGTGGACAATTTTTTTTTATTATTATAATCTACAGGTACTTATTTTTTTACCCCCAAGTTTTCCATCCTGGACGCTCACCTACGGCCAGGAGATCCGAGCTTCATTGCCACAGCACACCCCTTCACTAAGGCATTTACAGGAGCTCGTCATAAATTTTCCACATACAGTATTATCCAAGATATTTGTTTTAATATGGTTTAAATTTGATTCCATAATATGTTTACTAGTGTGAGTTTCCTTTTGTCAAATGTAAATAAAACAGCGCTGCCACACTACACAACATCTGACGAGCCCCTGTAAACTTATTAGTGAAGGATTGTGTACTTTGTTTACATGTGGGACAGTTTGATAGCTCCTGTCAGACAAGAATACTATTTATGGAAGTAATTATTTTAGCTTGTTAGGTCGGTTAAATTTTTGGACGAATATTCCCAGACCTTGGCGACAACTTAAAACTCCTGAGGTGCCAGATACTGCCACCGTACATTATTTAAGTATTCATAAAATGAATTAAACCAACCAACGTTACCTTTTAAACTTGTTGCCAATATCTTCTATATAAACAAACCCGTTCTCATCACACCTTTTGTCATACTCATGAGGTAACCAAGTATTATATTTATCTTGTATGGAGAAAAGTCCTCAAGTTGATGGTTCAGTTGCACAACTCAAGTGCAACTAAAAAAGGTACCTGTACTAAATGATACCTGTATACTGTAGTCATTTTTTCTGTGTTCTAAGATGGAAATTTTGGTTTCATTAACCAAAAAATTTTTCAGAAAGACATTTCTGTACACCAAATCAATTCTGTATTGTGATGTCAATACAAGTGATCTACCATAATTTAATGGCTAGAAGACCTCAATATCTTACTGCTTTAAACTAGAGACAGTTGGTTCATGTTTATCATAAGCTTACAGTATACAGGGGTATTTGTAGTTAGCACACAGATGGTATAGTCATTATCTACATATAGCACAAGTTCAGTGATAACTTGTACAACTAGTGATGGTACAGTAAAAAAAAACCACCTCACAAAAATAAAGGGTTACAATATACAAATGTAGTGAACCCAAATCAAGTATTTTTAAATAATTTTTTATTTAAAAATTTTCTTTACCCCCCCCCCCCAAATATATATATATATATATATATATATATATATATATATATATATATATATATATATATATATATATACAATTGTAATTTCTTGTACTGTATTCTTTTTTGGCCTTGATGTTGCAAACACCTTGTTTATTTGCACCTGATACCCAACCTAACACATTTAGGCTATTTGCACCCAAAACACAAGCAACTGTTAAGAGCATAAAGGGAAGCAGTCGATTATTTACACATACTGCACATGTCAAAGATTATACTGTACTCAGTTGGATAGTCTAGTAATCACTGGCAAATAACATTCATAGTAATGCCACTGTCGTGTAGTACAGTATACTGTACTGTATACAAATAAGGCAGTCGTGTGCAAATACCCAAGATCATTTCCATTAACCTTACCAAGTATGAATATAGTACAGCATCGTATTTAAATTTCTGGGCCAAATAAACTACACTGAGATTAAGAATATGGACAAATCTCATGTCTTTTGACAGCAGTAAAACTGTACTCGCTGCAGCTGAGGTTAGGTTCCTTGGGAAGCATTCAATTCTTCGCCACCGCGTTATGTGACGAGATTTTTCCGTACAACCAGCCTCTGCCATTAAATGAACCCTACTAGCCTACAATATATTAAAATATTAATTATGTGATGTAGTCTTTGCTGGAAGCATTTTTGCAATCAAAATAGCACCAGCTATTTCAAACTGAAAACCAACCTAACCTAGAATGAATACCTTAATTAGCAGAGGACGGTCCAGGAACTGGCTTGAGGTTGAAGTTAAAAACCTATTGGTTGAAAATGCAACAATACCAAAAATCAAATTTAAAGAGGTAATACACGAACAGTGCTCTAAGACATAGGAGCCCCCTTAGCTCTATAAGGATTTCATCAATATTTTTTCTCGTTTTTAACACCTAGAGTATTATTTGTTGTTAGTTTGGTTAATTTGAAGAATAAATTACAGAATGTAACAGTACCTGGTACATACTTAAAAACATTTGCAGCTGATAGGAGTTTTCAAGATGGATCAATGATAATTTATCATTTAAAAGTGAGCAAAATCACCTACTTGTACTCATCCTAACCCAATATACTAGTTACCTCATATTTTAAACTTTATAGTGACAATACTATCACCTGTGCCTATCCTCCCCCACAGTGGGTGAATGCACTGCTCAGGTTAGGTTATTCTCCCCTCTACTTTGAAGCCCTTCCCACCTTTGGAAGTCAAGACCAGCTAAATCAAGTGTTTGCAGAATTACCCTGTACAGTATCTTCCAAGGAGAAACTTTCTAGCCAGGACTAAAGGCACTCCTGTTAAGCATTACCAGTAAAATTAAAAAATTGCCAATTCCTACTACTGCAGCACAAAGCCCTTTTCTTTGCATTAGTGACTGTGTGTGTGTGTGGGGGGGGTGTTTGTACAACTCCTCTACAATTATTTAGGTGCACCACTTAAAAAGGATATTTTATTGCTTCAGTCCAATAGACGTTTAGGTTAGGTTGAAAAAAATTCTGAAGGATTTTGTTTTGTGTTCCAAATAGGTGGATGACCGAAACGATAACTTTACCTTACAAAGTACCGGGTATTACCAAATACTGTACAGTAATACCTTAAATATCAAAAGAAAATTGGGAAGCATCAGCACAGTAGTAACCAACCCTGGCCCAGGACTGTTGTTGCTACAGGTCAAGACCCAAAATTACACAATTAGATCATGTTAGGCATGTTCTTGAGAAAGAGGTTTTCTCCACCTGAAAATTTTCTAATGTTGATTGTTAACCCACACCTAAGTATTACCAGGCAACTTTCTAACATTTTCTTTAAGAGTTAGGTTAGCTTGGTAGTTGTGATTGATTAATTAGTACATACAGTCTTAGTGCCACAAAAGCCAAGATCATGTGGCGCCAGATATATTTAATGGTAACCTTATTATAAAAATAATGGAAGAGGTAAAACTGGTTGGAGTACCACCACCCGGGCAGCACGACTCTTCCCCCAGCAGCAGAGTAAGAACCACCCGCACCCCACGGCACCGGGAGAGGTGCTGACACCACCGGTCCCCGGGTAATTGTAAAATGTGAGGAATAGTGAACAAGGGCCAACAACTATCAACTATCTGGACCACGGGCTGTTTGCCCACAACACAATAGAATCCATTTAATTCTACATTTTGCTATTACACTGGTAAATTTTTTGGTGGGTGAACCAAACCTGTCAAAAACAAAACCATAACATGGAAAGCAGTAATGACTTGGGTTCCATTCAACAAGCTAAAAATCCAATGGCCATGAAGCAACCACCCACCGTTAACAGGGGCTTAATATTATGGCCAGGCAGCCTATGGGGTAGGTAGGCACATCATTAAGGCCAGAGCCAATAATGGTTCAAAATGAAGAACAATTACATAATGAATACTGTACAGGTACAGCAGCTGTATGTAAAAAATCACACTGGATACAGGTACTGCAGCAATATTGATGGACTGTGTTGTTAATGGTTTGGTTAAACTAGGTTAAGCCAAGTCAGAAAGTCCATCTTCATATCTATGATAGCTTAGTCTGTTCACCATGCATACACATGAGGCTGATGGACGTTTCACATTGCTGCTGTACCTGTATCCACTACAGTGGAACAAGCTTAGCAACTTTGTAGTAAGTGCTGGAATGCTGGAAAGTTTCAAAAGGAGGCTGGATAGATTCATGGATGATAGAGTGGTAGTAACTCTCGACAGGAGCTGCCATGCACAGGCCAACCGGCCTATTGCAGACTCCTTTTTTCTTGTTCTTATGTTCAGTGCAAATTGTGATTGCCTTTGGTAATTATCATTCCATTTTTTTAGGTTTGTGGCATTATGCACATAAATCTGGCAAAATGAACATCAGGTTGAGTTACTTAGGATGCTGCAAACAATTTGGGGTATTTTAGTTAAATACAACTATCTCATTTGGGGATTTGTAATATACAAGGGGTGTATAGGTCTAATAGTTGCATTATTTTTCTATGACAACGCGTAATGTCAAATAACGAAGCTATTGGATGTGTTCTATTCTCCTGCTATTATCATATACAGGCAACTGTCGCCACCACTTTCACAAGATATGTTTACAACCAACCCACTCGATCTAAGCATAGGCACGTCCCCCAAATAACTGGGGGTGGCCAATGAGGTTAGTTAGGTTAGGGGATATAGATAAAGTTCTTATAATTGCCGAGCAGGATGGGACTCGGAGCAACGGATTCAAGTTGGATAAGTTTAGGTTTAGGAGGGAGATAGGAAGAAACTGGTTCACAAATAGGGTGGTGGACGAGTGGAACAAGCTTAGCAACTTTGTAGTAAGTGCGGGAACTCTGGAAAGTTTCAAAAGGAGGCTAGATAGATTCATGGATGATAGAGAGTGGTAGTAACTCTCGACAGGAGCTGCCATGCACAGGCCAACCGGCCTATTGCAGACTCCTTATTTTCTTATGTTCATTTTTAGGTCATTTGTGAGGGAATCGTCATAGAAGAAAACTCTTAGAATTGTCTAAAATATTGATTGCAAAGATAAAACTCCTAAGATTCCATGGTTGCATGAACGGAAAATTTTGCCTAATGGTAATTATTGACGACTACACCGCCGCTGATTACTCATAAAAAAAGAATTATAAAAGGCCACAATTTCAGTTTTATAGTGAATACTGTCGTAGTTGTGTTAAAAAATTATCTAAAAGTTCAACAACCTAACCTAACCTTACTTGTAAAATTTTCAACAAAATTAGAGAATGTACAGCTAAAGAACATAAAAAAAATCTTGATTTCTTAAGTGTTCTAGAACATTGCCCAAAATGATTTAAGATAACATTCCACCTATGATGCACTAACTGCAGCGGTCTAATTTGAAAATCCATCTCAATTTTCCTAATACACGGCTGAAATTAAGTCAAAATCCATCTCAATTTTCCTAATACACGGCTGAAATTAAGTCACTTTAATCTAATCCACTTAACTGATGAGGATACAGATGGTATGCCAATCCACTGCATACTACCCGAAACAATTTTAGTAAACAGGATAAATTGAGGTAAAGGTTTACGAAACGGCCATCACCACCCTAATTCACTTCCCATCCCAGGTGGGGTCGTTTCATCTGTTGGAAGTGAGTCACATTAACAGGACTTCCTCCTGGTAACATATGATGGCTGTCATGTTAATGATATGAATGCATCAATTGTTAAATTTTCCGTATTCTACCTGAACACTGAACTAATCTAAGCTGTACATGTGGTAAATCTTCCGCCCTGTTAATTACGGATATAAAAAGATAACATTAACTAATCTTTACAATATATCACTTTAAAAGACCATACCAGGCAGCCTCTACCTACGCAGCCCACTTGTGCGAGAATCCTAAAGTGTGAACGACCCATACACCACCTCGCCCACTCCCTCTCTCTCTATGATGGAAAATTAACCCAGATTGAGATGTTCAAGCAACACGAGGACATTTTATTATTATTATTGACACAATCCATACTAATCCTACCGTACATTACCGACGTATCCAAACCGCCGGTCAAGCCGCTAATTTCTCCTTCACTTCGAAAGGAGAAAAATAATTTGAAATTCAGACGAATCAAGACCTAGGATATAAGGGCAGGGTGGTAGCGCCCGCCTGATAGTGAGGTGCGGGGGTGCGCATGGCGGCTCTGGCCCACGTGAGCGCAAGACAAAGACCTGTCGTCCTCCATACTCCTCCTAACCACTGTCACCCTTCACTCGCGTTACTGCCACGCGCCCTCCTCCAGTACTCACTTCAACCTGCCCATATAACTCTCCTCCACCAATTTCCAGCTCAAGTAACACTAGAAACAAGAACATGCGCCGCGCTCACTACGTCGTGGTCATTACCGCGCTATTAAGTTCGCGGCCTTGGAATGTCCTCTCTTTTCTATGTTTCACAAAACTTTCCAGCCACAAATTAACACAACCACGTCAATTTATCATTTAAAACAGTTCGGTAACTTCAAAAGGGGGATTATAAATCAATAACGAGGAGGTCCCTTAACTGAGACACCTACTGACCTTCTCCCTACGAGTTCCGGAGCCAGACAGACTAACATGCGGCAAAGATGGCGCGAAACACCGGGTCACGTGACCACAATGGATTTTACATGGAGGAAACACTTCTCATCCTCAGATTATCCCAGCATCTTGATTTTGAAGAAATATAAACATTAAGATATATATTATTAAACTATAAGTTACATGTTGAAAGTAATATTTGCTACAAGTGTTGTACAGTGTCACTTAAGTCATTTTTCTCCACATCCAAGTATCGATGAACATATGACGTCACTGTTCCAGCCAATCAGGACCTCCCAGTGGATTTGGCGGGAGAATGTAGAGTGAAGATGAGTCACCATACTCGAAGGAAATACTTTACCCTCTTGTTATTTATGAAAGAATGGTGTTAATAGGAAGCAGTCCGAGCCTAATATTCGAGAATTATTATTTCCTTTCATTCTCTTCCTTTTCATGAGATCATTTGTCTGGTTTATCACCGTTTAAATTCAACATAGCATAAAACAGTGCTGTGTGGTAACAATATGAGCGCCACAGCTGACAACGGGCATCATCTTACATACTGTGATATATTTCCACACAACGTTCAAATCTACATTACCGTTTTTCATTAACAAATCTTAAATGTACTAAATTTAGAGTGACTTATTTATAAAATTTAAACCGTATAACAATAGTTATCAGAGAAATGTTTACATGGCTATATCAGCGTAAATGATAATTGTAAAAACTTTTCACTATTTTCTCAAAGGAGAGACGCGGCCCATGGTTACACCCAGTCATTTTACTGAAGATACAGACATTATTCTCATTTGTATCGCCTTTAAACGTATCTTTTCTACCCTGAGAATCCAATGAAAGACAATTTAAAGGTACTGAATATCTTGCAGTGTAAAGTACCGAATACCATTATATTCTATATAACGTAGATGCGTCCGGGTTTTGCATGATTCACATGCAGGGCACTTCATTATAAAAACACGACTATCCAATTATGAATTAATACTACATACTTTATTTACTCAGCAGTCAATATATTATTCCGTCAAGAAAAATAGTTTAGTAGCAAAAATATAGTCAAGTTTTAATTATAAGTTAGACATGATAATTGCTGGGTACATAATAACCACAACATCGATGCACATAGTACAACACAGTATCTAACTGCAACACCAGCATAAATGCTGAACTACCTGTACCTACATTACATATTTTTTCTTTCTGATAATACAGAGGCACAGTGATATATTGCTATTGTAAACTGGCAGATCGATGTAACTTGGAATAACCCGTCAACATTCTAAGCTGTCCGTGAACATACCGGCTTATTCCTTGCCATCACGTCACTTAATTACCTAACTATTCCACAATTTTAAGATTTTTGATATGATGCATGTTAGAAATTATTGGATATTGTGTTTACATGATGATTAGCCCCCTAGCTTATTCACATGACTAAACACCCTAACGATACCTGGGGAGGTAAGGAAATAGTCAAGGAAGGGGCTGGGAGGAAGGTGTGGATCCAGGAAATATAGCGGTGTTGTGTGTGTGTGTGTGGTTTATGGAGACATTGGTGTTGGCGATGTGTGATGTTGAGGGTGTATGTTGCAAGTGGATATTTTGGGGCCTTGTTGTGGTGGGAGGGGGGAGGGGGCACCATTGCAGTAAACATCTGGTAGGGCAGTTAGTGAGCACTGACGTCTGAATAAACGGAGTCTGTATTTTTTATTCCTCTTCACTGTGTTATATTGGCGAGGATTACTATTATTATTATTAGTAGTAATAGTAGTAGTAATATTTGTAGTAGTAATAGTAGTAGGAGTGGTAGAACGGTAGTAGCAAAAGTTTTATTTGATTAATTTAGTTATTAAAACCATTATTTTCCTTTAAAATTATCATTACAGTTATCGTCATTATTAACACCGTACCATCACTCATCACACCCAAACACATTAATTCTAAAAGGAATCTAATGATCTCAAATACTTCTGCAGCTACAAGTCAACTAATTATACTATAACCTTTTAAGATTAAATCAGAGCGAGGTTAACAGTCTCACCAGGCAACATATTATTCTCAAGGCGCTGCAGTGTTTTACCTCCCTTGAAAGATGTTACACAATTTTTCTCCAATAGTGAACTCTCTTATACCACTTTCGCAATCCTCCTACTCCTCGTCTCCTTCCTCATTCCTCCCATGATGTCTGCATCCTTCCTCACGCCTCCCATGATGTCTGCATCCTTCCTCACGCCTCCCATGATGTCTGCCTCCTTCCTCATTCCTCCCATGATGTCTGCACCTTCTTCACGCCTCCCATGATGTCTGCATCCTTCCTCACTCCTCCCATGATGTCTGTCTTCTCCCTCACTCCTCCCATGATGTCTGCCTCCTTCCTCACTCCTCCCATGATGTCTGCCTCCTTCTTCACTCCTCCCATGATGTCTATCTTCTTCCTCACTCCTCCCATGATGTCTATCTTCTTCCTCACTCCTCCCATGATGTCTGCATCCTTCCTCACGCCTCCCATAATGTCTGCATCCTTCCTCACTCCTCCCATGATGTCTGTCTTCTCCCTCATTCCTCTCATGATGTCTGCCTCCTCCCTCACTCCTCCCATGATGTCTGCTTCCTTCCTCACTCCTCCCATGATGTCTGCATCCTTCCTCACTCCTCCCATGATGTCTGCCTCCTCCCTCACTCCTCCCATGATGTCTGCTTCCTTCCTCACTCCTCCTATGATGTCTGCCTCCTTCCTCACTCCTCCCATGATGTCTATCTTCTTCCTCACTCCTCCCATGATGTCTGCCTCCTCCCTCACTCCTCCCATGATGTCTGCCTCCTCCCTCACTCCTCCCATGATGTCTGCCTCCTTCCTCACTCCTCCCATGATGTCTGCCTCCTCCCTCACTCCTCCCATGATGTCTATCTTCTTCCTCACTCCTCCCATGATGTCTGCTTCCTTCCTCACTCCTCCCATGATGTCTGCCTCCTCCCTCACTCCTCCCATGATGTCTATCTTCTTCCTCACTCCTCCAATGATGTCTGCCTCCTTCCTCACTCCTCCCATGATGTCTATCTTCTTCCTCACTCCTCCCATGATGTCTGCCTCATTCCTCACTCCTCCCATGATGTCTATCTTCTTCCTCACTCCTCCCATGATGTCTGCCTCCTCCCTCACTCCTCCCATGATGTCTGCCTCCTCCCTCACTCCTCCCATGATGTCTGCCTCCTTCCTCACTCCTCCCATGATGTCTGCCTCCTCCCTCACTCCTCCCATGATGAATATCTTCTTCCTCACTCCTCCCATGATGTCTGCTTCCTTCCTCACTCCTCCCATGATGTCTGCCTCCTCCCTCACTCCTCCCATGATGTCTATCTTCTTCCTCACTCCTCCCATGATGTCTGCCTCCTTCCTCACTCCTCCCATGATGTCTATCTTCTTCCTCACTCCTCCCATGATGTCTGCCTCCTCCCTCACTCCTCCCATGATGTCTGCCTCCTCCCTCACTCCTCCCATGATGCCTACTCTTCTTCCTCACTCCTCCCATGATGTCTGCCTCCTCCCTCACTCCTCCCATGATGTCTGCCTCCTTCCTCACTCCCATGACGTCTGCCTCCTCCCTCACTCCTCCCATGATGTCTGCCTCCTCCCTCACTCCTCCCATGATGTCTGCTTCCTCCCTCACTCCTCCCATGATGTCTGCCTCCTCCCTCACTCCTCCCATGATGTCTGCCTCCTCCCTCACTCCTCACATGATGTCTGCTTCCTCCCTCACTCCTCCCATGATGTCTGCCTCCTCCCTCACTCCTCCCATGATGTCTGCCTACTTCCTCACTCCTCCCATGATGTCTGCCTCCTCCCTCACTCCTCCCATGATGTCTGCCTCCTCCCTCACTCCTCCCATGATGTCTGCCTCTTCCCTCACTCCTCCCATGATGTCTGCCTCCTTCCTCACTCCTCCCATGATGTCTGCCTCCTCCCTCACTCCTCCCATGATGTCTGCCTCCTCCCTCACTCCTCCCATGATGTCTGCCTCCTCCCTCACTCCTCCCATGATGTCTGCCTCCTCCCTCACTCCTCCCATGATGTCTGCCTCCTCCCTCACTCCTCCCATGATGTCTGCCTCCTTCCTCACTCCTCCCATGATGTCTATCTTCTTCCGCACTCCTCCCATGATGTCTGCCTCCTCCCTCACTCCTCCCATGATGTCTGCCTCCTCCCTCACTCCTCCCATGATGTCTGCCTCCTTCCTCACTCCTCCCATGATGTCTATCTTCTTCCTCACTCCTCCCATGATGTCTGCCTCCTCCCTCACTCCTCCCATGATGTCTGCCTCCTTCCTCACTCCTCCCATGATGTCTATCTTCTTCCTCACTCCTCCCATGATGTCTGCCTCCTTCCTCACTCCTCCCATGATGTCTATCTTCTTCCTCACTCCTCCCATGATGTCTGCCTCCTTCCTCACTCCTCCCATGATGTCTGCCTCCTCCCTCACTCCTCCCATGATGTCTGCCTCCTCCCTCACTCCTCCCATGATGTCTGCCTCCTCCCTCACTCCTCCCATGATGTCTGCCTCCTTCCTCACTCCTCCCATGATGTCTATCTTCTTCCGCACTCCTCCCATGATGTCTGCCTCCTCCCTAACTCCTCCCATGATGTCTGCCTCCTCCCTCACTCCTCCCATGATGTCTGCCTCCTCCCTCACTCCTCCCATGATGTCTGCCTCCTCCCTCACTCCTCCCATGATGTCTATCTTCTTCCTCACTCCTCCCATGATGTCTGCCTCCTTCCTCACTCCTCCCATGATGTCTATAATCTTCCTCACTCCTCCCATGATGTCTATCTTCTCCCTCACTCCTCCCATGATGTCTGCCTCCTTCCTCCCATGATGTCTACCTCCTTCCTCACTCCTCCCATGATGTCTGCCTCCTCCCTCACTCCTCCCATGATGTCTGCCTCCTCCCTCACTCCTCCCATGATGTCTGCCTCCTCCCTTACTCCTCCCATGATGTCTATCTTCTTCCTCACTCCTCCCATGATGTCTGCCTCCTACCTCACTCCTCCTATGATGTCTGCCTCCTCCCTCACTCCTCCCATGATGTCTATCTTCATCCTCACTCCTCCCATGATGTCTGCCTCCTTCCTCACTCCTCCCATGATGTCTATAATCTTCCTCACTCCTCCCATGATGCCTATCTTCTCCCTCACTCCTCCCATGATGTCTGCCTCCTTCCTCCCATGATGTCTACCTCCTTCCTCACTCCTCCCATGATGTCTGCCTCCTCCCTCACTCCTCCCATGATGTCTGCCTCCTCCCTCACTCCTCCCATGATGTCTGCCTCCTCCCTCACTCCTCCCATGATGTCTATCTTCTTCCTCACTCCTCCCATGATGTCTGCCTCCTTCCTCACTCCTCCCATGATGTCTGCCTCCTCCCTCACTCCTCCCATGATGTCTATCTTCTTCCTCACTCCTCCCATGATGTCTGCCTCCGCCCTCACTCCTCCCATGATGTCTGCCTCCTCCCTCACTCCTCCCATGATGTCTGCCTCCTCCCTCACTCCTCCCATGATGTCTGCCTCCTTCCTCACTCCTCCCATGATGTCTGCCTCCTCCCTCACTCCTCCCATGATGTCTATCTTCTTCCTCACTCCTCCCATGATGTCTGCCTCCGCCCTCACTCCTCCCATGATGTCTGCCTCCTCCCTCACTCCTCCCATGATGTCTGCCTCCTCTCTCACTCCTCCCATGATGTCTGCCTCCTCCCTCACTCCTCCCATGATGTTTGCCGCCTTCCTCACTCCTCCCATGATTATCTGCCTCCTCCCTCACTCCTCCCATGATGTCTATCTTCTCCCTCACTCCTCCCATGATGTCTGCCTCCTTCCTCACTCCTCCCATGATGTCTATCTTCTTCCTCACTCCTCCCATGATGTCTATCTTCTCCCTCACTCCTCCCATGATGTCTGCCTCCTTCCTCACTCCTCCCATGATGTCTGCCTCCTTCCTCACTCCTCCCATGATGTCTGCCTCCTCCCTCACTCCTCCCATGATGTCTGCCTCCTCCCTCACTCCTCCCATGATGTCTGCCTCCTCCCTCACTCCTCCCATGATGTCTGCCTCCTTCCTCACTCCTCCCATGATGTCTATCTTCTTCCTCACTCCTCCCATGATGTCTGCCTCCTTCCTCACTCCTCCCATGATGTCTGCCTCCTCCCTCACTCCTCCCATGATGTCTGCCTCCTCCCTCACTCCTCCCATGATGTCTGCCTCCTCCCTCACTCCTCCCATGATGTTTGCCTCCTCCCTCACTCCTCTCATGATGTCTGCCTCCTCCCTCACTCCTCCCATGATGTCTGCCTCCTCCCTCACTCCTCCCATGATGTCTGCCTCCTCCCTCACTCCTCCCATGATGTTTGCCTCCTCCCTCACTCCTCTCATGATGTCTGCCTCCTCCCTCACTCCTCCCATGATGTCTGCCTCCTCCCTCACTCCTCCCATGATGTCTGCCTCCTCCCTCACTCCTCCCATGATGTCTGCCTCCTCCCTCACTCCTCCCATGATGTCTGCCTCCTTCTTCACTCCTCCCATGATGTCTATCTTCTTCCTCACTCCTCCCATGATGTCTATCTTCTCCCTCACTCCTCCCATGATGTCTGCCTCCTTCCTCACTCCTCCCATTATGTCTGCCTCCTTCTTCACTCCTCCCATGATGTCTATCTTCTTCCTCACTCCTCCCATGATGTCTATCTTCTCCCTCACTCCTCCCATGATGTCTATCTTCTCCCTCACTCCTCCCATGATGTCTATCTTCTCCCTCACTCCTCCCATGATGTCTGCCTCCTCCCTCACTCCTCCCATGATGTCTACTCTTCTTCCTCACTCCTCCCATGATGTCTGCCTCCTCCCTCACTCCTCCCATGATGTCTGCCTCCTTCCTCACTCCCATGACGTCTGCCTCCTCCCTCACTCCTCCCATGATGTCTGCCTCCTCCCTCACTCCTCCCATGATGTCTGCTTCCTCCCTCACTCCTCCCATGATGTCTGCCTCCTCCCTCACTCCTCCCATGATGTCTGCCTCCTCCCTCACTCCTCACATGATGTCTGCTTCCTCCCTCACTCCTCCCATGATGTCTGCCTCCTCCCTCACTCCTCCCATGATGTCTGCCTACTTCCTCACTCCTCCCATGATGTCTGCCTCCTCCCTCACTCCTCCCATGATGTCTGCCTCCTCCCTCACTCCTCCCATGATGTCTGCCTCTTCCCTCACTCCTCCCATGATGTCTGCCTCCTTCCTCACTCCTCCCATGATGTCTGCCTCCTCCCTCACTCCTCCCATGATGTCTGCCTCCTCCCTCACTCCTCCCATGATGTCTGCCTCCTCCCTCACTCCTCCCATGATGTCTGCCTCCTCCCTCACTCCTCCCATGATGTCTGCCTCCTCCCTCACTCCTCCCATGATGTCTGCCTCCTTCCTCACTCCTCCCATGATGTCTATCTTCTTCCGCACTCCTCCCATGATGTCTGCCTCCTCCCTCACTCCTCCCATGATGTCTGCCTCCTCCCTCACTCCTCCCATGATGTCTGCCTCCTTCCTCACTCCTCCCATGATGTCTATCTTCTTCCTCACTCCTCCCATGATGTCTGCCTCCTCCCTCACTCCTCCCATGATGTCTGCCTCCTTCCTCACTCCTCCCATGATGTCTATCTTCTTCCTCACTCCTCCCATGATGTCTGCCTCCTTCCTCACTCCTCCCATGATGTCTATCTTCTTCCTCACTCCTCCCATGATGTCTGCCTCCTTCCTCACTCCTCCCATGATGTCTGCCTCCTCCCTCACTCCTCCCATGATGTCTGCCTCCTCCCTCACTCCTCCCATGATGTCTGCCTCCTCCCTCACTCCTCCCATGATGTCTGCCTCCTTCCTCACTCCTCCCATGATGTCTATCTTCTTCCGCACTCCTCCCATGATGTCTGCCTCCTCCCTAACTCCTCCCATGATGTCTGCCTCCTCCCTCACTCCTCCCATGATGTCTGCCTCCTCCCTCACTCCTCCCATGATGTCTGCCTCCTCCCTCACTCCTCCCATGATGTCTATCTTCTTCCTCACTCCTCCCATGATGTCTGCCTCCTTCCTCACTCCTCCCATGATGTCTATAATCTTCCTCACTCCTCCCATGATGTCTATCTTCTCCCTCACTCCTCCCATGATGTCTGCCTCCTTCCTCCCATGATGTCTACCTCCTTCCTCACTCCTCCCATGATGTCTGCCTCCTCCCTCACTCCTCCCATGATGTCTGCCTCCTCCCTCACTCCTCCCATGATGTCTGCCTCCTCCCTTACTCCTCCCATGATGTCTATCTTCTTCCTCACTCCTCCCATGATGTCTGCCTCCTACCTCACTCCTCCTATGATGTCTGCCTCCTCCCTCACTCCTCCCATGATGTCTATCTTCATCCTCACTCCTCCCATGATGTCTGCCTCCTTCCTCACTCCTCCCATGATGTCTATAATCTTCCTCACTCCTCCCATGATGCCTATCTTCTCCCTCACTCCTCCCATGATGTCTGCCTCCTTCCTCCCATGATGTCTACCTCCTTCCTCACTCCTCCCATGATGTCTGCCTCCTCCCTCACTCCTCCCATGATGTCTGCCTCCTCCCTCACTCCTCCCATGATGTCTGCCTCCTCCCTCACTCCTCCCATGATGTCTATCTTCTTCCTCACTCCTCCCATGATGTCTGCCTCCTTCCTCACTCCTCCCATGATGTCTGCCTCCTCCCTCACTCCTCCCATGATGTCTATCTTCTTCCTCACTCCTCCCATGATGTCTGCCTCCGCCCTCACTCCTCCCATGATGTCTGCCTCCTCCCTCACTCCTCCCATGATGTCTGCCTCCTCCCTCACTCCTCCCATGATGTCTGCCTCCTTCCTCACTCCTCCCATGATGTCTGCCTCCTCCCTCACTCCTCCCATGATGTCTATCTTCTTCCTCACTCCTCCCATGATGTCTGCCTCCGCCCTCACTCCTCCCATGATGTCTGCCTCCTCCCTCACTCCTCCCATGATGTCTGCCTCCTCTCTCACTCCTCCCATGATGTCTGCCTCCTCCCTCACTCCTCCCATGATGTTTGCCGCCTTCCTCACTCCTCCCATGATTATCTGCCTCCTCCCTCACTCCTCCCATGATGTCTATCTTCTCCCTCACTCCTCCCATGATGTCTGCCTCCTTCCTCACTCCTCCCATGATGTCTATCTTCTTCCTCACTCCTCCCATGATGTCTATCTTCTCCCTCACTCCTCCCATGATGTCTGCCTCCTTCCTCACTCCTCCCATGATGTCTGCCTCCTTCCTCACTCCTCCCATGATGTCTGCCTCCTCCCTCACTCCTCCCATGATGTCTGCCTCCTCCCTCACTCCTCCCATGATGTCTGCCTCCTCCCTCACTCCTCCCATGATGTCTGCCTCCTTCCTCACTCCTCCCATGATGTCTATCTTCTTCCTCACTCCTCCCATGATGTCTGCCTCCTTCCTCACTCCTCCCATGATGTCTGCCTCCTCCCTCACTCCTCCCATGATGTCTGCCTCCTCCCTCACTCCTCCCATGATGTCTGCCTCCTCCCTCACTCCTCCCATGATGTCTGCCTCCTCCCTCACTCCTCCCATGATGTCTGCCTCCTCCCTCACTCCTCCCATGATGTCTGCCTCCTCCCTCACTCCTCCCATGATGTCTGCCTCCTCCCTCACTCCTCCCATGATGTCTGCCTCCTCCCTCACTCCTCCCATGATGTCTGCCTCCTCCCTCACTCCTCCCATGATGTCTGCCTCCTCCCTCACTCCTCCCATGATGTCTGCCTCCTCCCTCACTCCTCCCATGATGTCTGCCTCCTCCCTCACTCCTCCCATGATGTCTGCCTCCTTCCTCACTCCTCCCATGATGTCTATCTTCTTCCTCACTCCTCCCATGATGTCTATCTTCTCCCTCACTCCTCCCATGATGTCTGCCTCCTTCCTCACTCCTCCCATGATGTCTGCCTCCTTCCTCACTCCTCCCATGATGTCTATCTTCTTCCTCACTCCTCCCATGATGTCTGTCTTCTCCCTCACTCCTCCCATGATGTCTATCTTCTCCCTCACTCCTCCCATGATGTCTGCCTCCTCCCTCACTCCTCCCATGATGTCTGCCTCCTTCCTCACTCCTCCCATGATGTCTCTCTTCTCCCTCACTCCTCCCATGATGTCTGCCTCCTTCCTCACTCCTCCCATGATGTCTTTCTTCTCCCTCACTCCTCCCATGATGTCTGCCTCCTCCCTCACTCCTCCCATGATGTCTGCCTCCTCCCTCACTCCTCCCATGATGTCTGCCTCCTCCCTCACTCCTCCCATGATGTCTGCCTCCTCCCTCACTCCTCCCATGATGTCTGCCTCCTCCCTCACTCCTCCCATGATGTCTGCCTCCTCCCTCACTCCTCCCATGATGTCTGCCTCCTCCCTCACTCCTCCCATGATGTCTGCCTCCTCCCTCACTCCTCCCATGATGTCTGCCTCCTCCCTCACTCCTCCCATGATGTCTGCCTCCTCCCTCACTCCTCCCATGATGTCTGCCTCCTCCCTCACTCCTCCCATGATGTCTGCCTCCTCCCTCACTCCTCCCATGATGTCTGCCTCCTCCCTCACTCCTCCCATGATGTCTGCCTCCTCCCTCACTCCTCCATGATGTCTGCCTCCTCCCTCACTCCTCCCATGATGTCTGCCTCCTCCCTCACTCCTCCCATGATGTCTGCCTCCTCCCTCACTCCTCCCATGATGTCTGCCTCCTCCCTCACTCCTCCCATGATGTCTGCCTCCTCCCTCACTCCTCCCATGATGTCTGCCTCCTCCCTCACTCCTCCCATGATGTCTGCCTCCTCCCTCACTCCTCCCATGATGTCTGCCTCCTCCCTCACTCCTCCCATGATGTCTGCCTCCTCCCTCACTCCTCCCATGATGTCTGCCTCCTCCCTCACTCCTCCCATGATGTCTGCCTCCTCCCTCACTCCTCCCATGATGTCTGCCTCCTCCCTCACTCCTCCCATGATGTCTGCCTCCTCCCTCACTCCTCCCATGATGTCTGCCTCCTCCCTCACTCCTCCCATGATGTCTGCCTCCTCCCTCACTCCTCCCATGATGTCTGCCTCCTCCCTCACTCCTCCCATGATGTCTGCCTCCTCCCTCACTCCTCCCATGATGTCTGCCTCCTCCCTCACTCCTCCCATGATGTCTGCCTCCTCCCTCACTCCTCCCATGATGTCTGCCTCCTCCCTCACTCCTCCCATGATGTCTGCCTCCTCCCTCACTCCTCCCATGATGTCTGCCTCCTCCCTCACTCCTCCCATGATGTCTGCCTCCTCCCTCACTCCTCCCATGATGTCTGCCTCCTCCCTCACTCCTCCCATGATGTCTGCCTCCTCCCTCACTCCTCCCATGATGTCTGCCTCCTCCCTCACTCCTCCCATGATGTCTGCCTCCTCCCTCACTCCTCCCATGATGTCTGCCTCCTCCCTCACTCCTCCCATGATGTCTGCCTCCTCCCTCACTCCTCCCATGATGTCTGCCTCCTCCCTCACTCCTCCCATGATGTCTGCCTCCTCCCTCACTCCTCCCATGATGTCTGCCTCCTCCCTCACTCCTCCCATGATGTCTGCCTCCTCCCTCACTCCTCCCATGATGTCTGCCTCCTCCCTCACTCCTCCCATGATGTCTGCCTCCTCCCTCACTCCTCCCATGATGTCTGCCTCCTCCCTCACTCCTCCCATGATGTCTGCCTCCTTCCTCACTCCTCCCATGATGTCTGCCTCCTCCCTCACTCCTCCCATGATGTCTGCCTCCTCCTCACTCCTCCCATGATGTCTGCCTCCTACCTCACTCCTCCCATGATGTCTGCCTCCTCCTCACTCCTCCCATGATGTCTGCCTCCTCCCTCACTCCTCCCATGATGTCTGCCTCCTCCCTCACTCCTCCCATGATGTCTGCCTCCTCCCTCACTCCTCCCATGATGTCTGCCTCCTCCCTCACTCCTCCCATGATGTCTGCCTCCTCCTCACTCCTCCCATGATGTCTGCCTCCTCCCTCACTCCTCCATGATGTCTGCCTCCTCCCTCACTCCTCCCATGATGTCTGCCTCCTCCCTCACTCCTCCCATGATGTCTGCCTCCTCCCTCACTCCTCCCATGATGTCTGCCTCCTCCCTCACTCCTCCCATGATGTCTGCCTCCTTCCTCACTCCTCCCATGATGTCTGCCTCCTCCCTCACTCCTCCCATGATGTCTGCCTCCTCCCTCACTCCTCCCATGATGTCTGCCTCCTCCCTCACTCCTCCCATGATGTCTGCCTCCTTCCTCACTCCTCCCATGATGTCTGCCTCCTCCCTCACTCCTCCCATGATGTCTGCCTCCTCCCTCACTCCTCCCATGATGTCTGCTCTCCCTCACTCCTCCCATGATGTCTGCCTCCTCCCTCACTCCTCCCATGATGTCTGCCTCCTCCCTCACTCCTCCCATGATGTCTGCCTCCTCCCTCACTCCTCCCATGATGTCTGCCTCCTCCCTCACTCCTCCCATGATGTCTGCCTCCTCCCTCACTCCTCCCATGATGTCTGCCTCCTCCCTCACTCCTCCCATGATGTCTGCCTCCTCCCTCACTCCTCCCATGATGTCTGCCTCCTCCCTCACTCCTCCCATGATGTCTGCCTCCTCCCTCACTCCTCCCATGATGTCTGCCTCCTCCCTCACTCCTCCCATGATGTCTGCCTCCTCCCTCACTCCTCCCATGATGTCTGCCTCCTCCCTCACTCCTCCCATGATGTCTGCCTCCTCCCTCACTCCTCCCATGATGTCTGCCTCCTCCCTCACTCCTCCCATGATGTCTGCCTCCTCCCTCACTCCTCCCATGATGTCTGCCTCCTCCCTCACTCCTCCCATGATGTCTGCCTCCTCCCTCACTCCTCCCATGATGTCTGCCTCCTCCCTCACTCCTCCCATGATGTCTGCCTCCTCCCTCACTCCTCCCATGATGTCTGCCTCCTTCCTCACTCCTCCCATGATGTCTGCCTCCTCCCTCACTCCTCCCATGATGTCTGCCTCCTCCCTCACTCCTCCCATGATGTCTGCCTCCTCCCTCACTCCTCCCATGATGTCTGCCTCCTTCCTCACTCCTCCCATGATGTCTGCCTCCTCCTCACTCCTCCCATGATGTCTGCCTCCTCCCTCACTCCTCCCATGATGTCTGCCTCCTTCCTCACTCCTCCCATGATGTCTGCTTCTCCCTCACTCCTCCCATGATGTCTGCCTCCTCCCTCACTCCTCCCATGATGTCTGCCTCCTTCCTCACTCCTCCCATGATGTCTATCTTCTCCCTCACTCCTCCCATGATGTCTGCCTCCTCCCTCACTCCTCCCATGATGTCTGCCTCCTCCCTCACTCCTCCCATGATGTCTGCCTCCTCCCTCACTCCTCCCATGATGTCTGCCTCCTCCCTCACTCCTCCCATGATGTCTGCCTCCTCCCTCACTCCTCCCATGATGTCTGCCTCCTCCCTCACTCCTCCCATGATGTCTGCCTCCTCCCTCACTCCTCCCATGATGTCTGCCTCCTCCCTCACTCCTCCCATGATGTCTGCCTCCTCCTCACTCCTCCCATGATGTCTGCCTCCTCCCTCACTCCTCCCATGATGTCTGCCTCCTCCCTCACTCCTCCCATGATGTCTGCCTCCTCCCTCACTCCTCCCATGATGTCTGCCTCCTCCCTCACTCCTCCCATGATGTCTGCCTCCTCCCTCACTCCTCCCATGATGTCTGCCTCCTCCCTCACTCCTCCCATGATGTCTGCCTCCTCCCTCACTCCTCCCATGATGTCTATCTCTTCCTCACTCCTCCCATGATGTCTGCCTCCTCCCTCACTCCTCCCATGATGTCTGCCTCCTCCCTCACTCCTCCCATGATGTCTGCCTCCTCCCTCACTCCTCCCATGATGTCTGCCTCCTCCTCACTCCTCCCATGATGTCTGCCTCCTCCCTCACTCCTCCCATGATGTCTGCCTCCTCCCTCACTCCTCCCATGATGTCTGCCTCCTCCCTCACTCCTCCCATGATGTCTGCCTCCTCCCTCACTCCTCCCATGATGTCTGCCTCCTCCCTCACTCCTCCCATGATGTCTGCCTCCTCCCTCACTCCTCCCATGATGTCTGCCTCCTCCCTCACTCCTCCCATGATGTCTGCCTCCTCCCTCACTCCTCCCATGATGTCTGCCTCCTCCCTCACTCCTCCCATGATGTCTGCCTCCTCCTCACTCCTCCCATGATGTCTGCTCTCCTCACTCCTCCCATGATGTCTGCCTCCTCCCTCACTCCTCCCATGATGTCTGCCTCCTCCCTCACTCCTCCCATGATGTCTGCCTCCTCCCTCACTCCTCCCATGATGTCTGCCTCCTCCCTCACTCCTCCCATGATGTCTGCCTCCTCCCTCACTCCTCCCATGATGTCTGCCTCCTCCCTCACTCCTCCCATGATGTCTGCCTCCTACCTCACTCCTCCCATGATGTCTATCTTCTTCCTCACTCCTCCCATGATGTCTGCCTCCTCCCTCACTCCTCCCATGATGTCTGCCTCCTCCCTCACTCCTCCCATGATGTCTGCCTCCTCCCTCACTCCTCCCATGATGTCTGCCTCCTCCCTCACTCCTCCCATGATGTCTGCCTCCTTCCTCACTCCTCCCATGATGTCTGCCTCCTACCTCACTCCTCCCATGAAGTCTGCTCTCCTCACTCCTCCCATGATGTATCTGTCCTCACTCCTCCCATGATGTCTGCCTCCTCCCTCACTCCTCCCATGATGTCTGCCTCCTCCCTCACTCCTCCCATGATGTCTGCCTCCTCCCTCACTCCTCCCATGATGTCTGCCTCCTCCCTCACTCCTCCCATGATGTCTATCTTCTTCCTCACTCCTCCCATGATGTCTGCCTCCTCCCTCACTCCTCCCATGATGTCTGCCTCCTCCCTCACTCCTCCCATGATGTCTATCTTCTTCCTCACTCCTCCCATGATGTCTGCCTCCTTCCTCACTCCTCCCATGATGTCTATCTTCTTCCTCACTCCTCCCATGATGTCTATCTTCTCCCTCACTCCTCCCATGATGTCTGCCTCCTCCTCCCTCACTCCTCCCATGATGTCTGCCTCCTCCCTCACTCCTCCCATGATGTCTGCCTCCTCCCTCACTCCTCCCATGATGTCTGCCTCCTCCCTCACTCCTCCCATGATGTCTATCTTTCCTCACTCCTCCCATGATGTCTGCCTCCTCCCTCACTCCTCCCATGATGTCTGCCTCCTCCCTCACTCCTCCCATGATGTCTATCTTCTTCCTCACTCCTCCCATGATGTCTGCCTCCTCCCTCACTCCTCCCATGATGTCTGCCTCCTCCCTCACTCCTCCCATGATGTCTGCCTCCTCCCTCACTCCTCCCATGATGTCTGCCTCCTTCCTCACTCCTCCCATGATGTCTGCCTCCTCCCTCACTCCTCCCATGATGTCTGCCTCCTTCCTCACTCCTCCCATGATGTCTGCCTCCTCCCTCACTCCTCCCATGATGTCTGCCTCCTCCCTCACTCCTCCCATGATGTCTGCCTCCTCCTCACTCCTCCCATGATGTCTGCCTCCTCCCTCACTCCTCCCATGATGTCTGCCTCCTCCTCACTCCTCCCATGATGTCTGCCTCCTCCCTCACTCCTCCCATGATGTCTGCCTCCTCCCTCACTCCTCCCATGATGTCTGCCTCCTTCCTCACTCCTCCCATGATGTCTATCTCCTTCCTCACTCCTCCCATGATGTCTGCCTCCTCCCTCACTCCTCCCATGATGTCTGCCTCCTCCCTCACTCCTCCCATGATGTCTGCCTCCTTCCTCACTCCTCCCATGATGTCTGCCTCCTCCCTCACTCCTCCCATGATGTCTGCCTCCTCCCTCACTCCTCCCATGATGTCTGCCTCCTCCCTCACTCCTCCCATGATGTCTGCCTCCTCCCTCACTCCTCCCATGATGTCTGCCTCCTCACTCCTCCCATGATGTCTGCCTCCTTCCTCACTCCTCCCATGATGTCTGCCTCCTCCCTCACTCCTCCCATGATGTCTGCCTCCTCCCTCACTCCTCCCATGATGTCTGCCTCCTCCCTCACTCCTCCCATGATGTCTGCCTCCTCCCTCACTCCTCCCATGATGTCTGCCTCCTCCCTCACTCCTCCCATGATGTCTGCCTCCTCCCTCACTCCTCCCATGATGTCTGCCTCCTCCCTCACTCCTCCCATGATGTCTGCCTCCTCCCTCACTCCTCCCATGATGTCTGCCTCCTCCCTCACTCCTCCCATGATGTCTGCCTCCTCCCTCACTCCTCCCATGATGTCTGCCTCCTCCCTCACTCCTCCCATGATGTCTGCCTCCTCCCTCACTCCTCCCATGATGTCTGCCTCCTCCCTCACTCCTCCCATGATGTCTGCCTCCTCCCTCACTCCTCCCATGATGTCTGCCTCCTTCCTCACTCCTCCCATGATGTCTGCCTCCTCCCTCACTCCTCCCATGATGTCTGCCTCTCCCTCACTCCTCCCATGATGTCTGCCTCCTTCCTCACTCCTCCCATGATGTCTGCCTCCTCCCTCACTCCTCCCATGATGTCTATCATCTTCCTCACTCCTCCCATGATGTCTATCTTCTCCCTCACTCCTCCCATGATGTCTGCTCTCCCTCACTCCTCCCATGATGTCTCTCCTCCCTCACTCCTCCCATGATGTCTGCCTCCTTCCTCACTCCTCCCATGATGTCTGCCTCCTCCCTCACTCCTCCCATGATGTCTGCCTCCTCCCTCACTCCTCCCATGATGTCTTCCTCCTACCTCACTCCTCCCATGATGTCTGCCTCCTCCCTCACTCCTCCCATGATGTCTGCCTCCTCGTCACTCCTCCCATGATGTCTGCCTCCTCCCTCACTCCTCCCATGATGTCTGCCTCCTCCCTCACTCCTCCCATGATGTCTGCCTCCTCCCTCACTCCTCCCATGATGTCTGCCTCCTCCCTCACTCCTCCCATGATGTCTGCCTCCTCCCTCACTCCTCCCATGATGTCTGCCTCCTCCTCACTCCTCCATGATGTCTCCTCCTCACTCCTCCATGATGTCTGCCTCCTCCCTCACTCCTCCCATGATGTCTGCCTCCTCCCTCACTCCTCCCATGATGTCTGCCTCCTCCCTCACTCCTCCCATGATGTCTGCCTCCTCCTCACTCCTCCCATGATGTCTGCCTCCTCCCTCACTCCTCCCATGATGTCTGCCTCCAACCTCACTCATCCCATGATGTCTGCCTCCTTCCCTCACTCCTCCCATGATGTCTGCTCCTCCTCACTCCTCCCATGATGTCTGCCTCCTCACTCCTCCCATGATGTCTGCCTCCTCCCTCACTCCTCCCATGATGTCTGCCTCCTCCCTCACTCCTCCCATGATGTCTGCCTCCTCCCTCACTCCTCCCATGATGTCTGCCTCCTCCCTCACTCCTCCCATGATGTCTGCCTCCTTCCTCACTCCTCCCATGATGTCTGCCTCCTCCCTCACTCCTCCCATGATGTCTGCCTCCTCCCTCACTCCTCCCATGATGTCTGCCTCCTCCCTCACTCCTCCCATGATGTCTGCCTCCTCCCTCACTCCTCCCATGATGTCTGCCTCCTCCCTCACTCCTCCCATGATGTCTGCCTCCTCCCTCACTCCTCCCATGATGTCTGCCTCCTCCCTCACTCCTCCCATGATGTCTGCCTCCTCCCTCACTCCTCCCATGATGTCTGCCTCCTCCCTCACTCCTCCCATGATGTCTGCCTCCTCCCTCACTCCTCCCATGATGTCTGCCTCCTCCCTCACTCCTCCCATGATGTCTGCCTCCTCCCTCACTCCTCCCATGATGTCTGCCTCCTCCCTCACTCCTCCCATGATGTCTGCCTCCTCCCTCACTCCTCCCATGATGTCTGCCTCCTCCCTCACTCCTCCCATGATGTCTGCCTCCTCCCTCACTCCTCCCATGATGTCTGCCTCCTCCCTCACTCCTCCCATGATGTCTGCCTCCTCCCTCACTCCTCCCATGATGTCTGCCTCCTCCCTCACTCCTCCCATGATGTCTGCCTCCTCCCTCACTCCTCCCATGATGTCTGCCTCCTCCCTCACTCCTCCCATGATGTCTGCCTCCTCCCTCACTCCTCCCATGATGTCTGCCTCCTCCCTCACTCCTCCCATGATGTCTGCCTCCTCCCTCACTCCTCCCATGATGTCTGCCTCCTCCCTCACTCCTCCCATGATGTCTGCCTCCTCCCTCACTCCTCCCATGATGTCTGCCTCCTCCCTCACTCCTCCCATGATGTCTGCCTCCTCCCTCACTCCTCCCATGATGTCTGCCTCCTCCCTCACTCCTCCCATGATGTCTGCCTCCTCCCTCACTCCTCCCATGATGTCTGCCTCCTCCCTCACTCCTCCCATGATGTCTGCCTCCTCCCTCACTCCTCCCATGATGTCTGCCTCCTCCCTCACTCCTCCCATGATGTCTGCCTCCTCCCTCACTCCTCCCATGATGTCTGCCTCCTTCCTCACTCCTCCCATGATGTCTATCTTCTACCTCACTCCTCCCATGATGTCTATCTCTCCCTCACTCCTCCCATGATGTCTGCCTCCTTCCTCACTCCTCCCATGATGTCTGCCTCCTTCCTCACTCCTCCCATGATGTCTATCTTCTTCCTCACTCCTCCCATGATGTCTGCCTCCTCCCTCACTCCTCCCATGATGTCTATCTTCTCCCTCACTCCTCCCATGATGTCTATCTTCTCCCTCACTCCTCCCATGATGTCTGCCTCCTTCCTCACTCCTCCCATGATGTCTCTCTTCTCCCTCACTCCTCCCATGATGTCTGCCTCCTTCCTCACTCCTCCCATGATGTCTATCTTCTCCCTCACTCCTCCCATGATGTCTGCCTCCTCCCTCACTCCTCCCATGATGTCTGCCTCCTCCCTCACTCCTCCCATGATGTCTGCCTCCTCCCTCACTCCTCCCATGATGTCTGCCTCCTCCCTCACTCCTCCCATGATGTCTGCCTCCTCCCTCACTCCTCCCATGATGTCTGCCTCCTCCCTCACTCCTCCCATGATGTCTGCCTCCTCCCTCACTCCTCCCATGATGTCTGCCTCCTCCCTCACTCCTCCCATGATGTCTGCCTCCTCCCTCACTCCTCCCATG
>CAUDMG010000693.1:152500-172500 GCA_958450375.1 Homarus gammarus
GGCGGTGTTCCTGCACAGCTCACACCTTATACAGTTAGGTGTACATTATAACGTAATTCTTCTCTGGGTGTACCGGGTGTCTTATAAGGCGGCTACCATGCCACAAGTAATGATCTGCGATTTTTTCGGGTTTTTTCCAGGTGAGAGAATCGTGACAGATCAACGAACACTGGACGACGACGACCAATCGAGAGGCACCAAGGTCTCTGGGTTACACCTCTTATTTCTTCCTCAAGTGTCACCTTGGACCTCCGAGGAAGAAATTGATTTTATCAAGATTTATCTTATCCACGTTTTCAATGTGGATCTACAGTACATGATATATATATACAGTATATATATATATATATATATGTGTGTGTGTGTGTGTAATATATTATAGCACAAATATTGTAGTTATACAATTCTTTTGTTGACACCAGTACACTATATCATCAATATCATACTCCTACTGTAGACTGTAGTAACCTACATTAGATAAAGGTTTCCCTCCCTCCCTGCGTCTTGACCACTGAGCACCTCCACACATCTGGTATTGGTTTTCCAAGTTCTTCTTATCTCTCAGTATCGACTTAAGGATCTCCCCGGTTCACCGTTGATGTTTTGTTGTGGCAGTAAGGGCTGGACACTGCCACTCAAATGTCTTAAACTGTGTAACAACGTCTCGTACACAAGTTTCATCCATTTGTTTCTCCTTCCTTAATGTGTGGCAGCGTGCACCTCGGCCCGTGTTCACTTCGGCCTCCCGCCACTTTGGTCTATGCTGAGTTACAGCCCGTAATGTCCCCATCAACTATAGAGTAAAGAAATATCAGGAATTTTATATGTCTTTCCAATGCTTCGTTAAGTATATGAGTATTTTTATCTAATCGTTATGTAGGGCCTCCATAAGCCAGCACTGGTAATATATAATGGTTAACACGCCTTTTCTTTACACATAGGGCATAGTGCCTTCAACTCTTATCCCTTAATTGCCTAAGGTGGCTTTTCTTTTAACATCATTTGTTTCTAATAAATAACTACATCCTGTGACTCACTCGTTTTACATTGTTCATTTCCTTTTGGTGAGAATTTGTGGCTTTGTTGAACATTTCTTTATCTTTTCTTTCTGGTAAAGTTCAATTTCCGTGTGAGTGTTGTGGGTCACTGGGTCCTGCACTAATGGTTGTGGCTCGCCGGGTCTAATGTAGATGTGGAAAATAACCTTAAATAACTTGTAAGGAGTTTAATGTACTACCACTACTACTATTGCTACTTCTTTTTTTTTTGAACGTGGCCACCAGCCTCCCCCAATAACCACACCTTCGCCGCCATTTTATTACCTTAAAATTAAATATTTTAATACATAAGTAGCTATCCTAGCTGTGTTGAGTTAGTTGAGCCGCAGACCTATGCGGAATTCAGTGACTGTTGCCTCATAGTAAATATCTGCGACCGTTGTCGGCTTTGGGGTCGAAGATCTCGTTCCCCTGAGGCAAAGCAAAGCAGACCTAAGGAGAGAGATGGACAATCGACAGCTCAACCAGGTTGTAACATAACTTCTGGGCTGCTGCTTCTGTTTGGATAACACCTCGGCCAGTCTTGCATAGAAACATCTTGCACTTGGTCCCATCCCACCAGAGGTTTTGAACACCAGAGGAGTGAAGCTGCCTTGATCAACATTCTGTACACCCCCCCCCCCCCTTATTCCCTGTTCTTGTCATTCTCGTTCCTACTGTGTGCAGCGTCGAGAGCTAGGTTGCGGTGACATGCGGCCATGGGGTCGAAAAGCCTTATGTCAAAGAAGGCTCGCTGTCCCCGCATCCAGAATCCTCAGGCACTGACGTCCACACGGGCTTCGTTGGATGTGTTTGAGGTCCTGTGATGGAGAGTCTCATAATCCGATGGAAGAAGGGTCGGTTCCACCGTGATGTCATGGCAGACTTCCTTCAAAATGTTTGCTGTGAGATCCCTTACTTTGTCGTGCCTCATGCACACGGAGCCCCCTTTCTTGTACACCATGGCGTGGTCGATGTATGGTGAGCCACACACATATTGGGAGGGCAAACCTTCTACTGGCCAATCATACCTTAGATCAATGGCAACGGTGAATTCTTCTTAATTAAGGCTGAAGCCTTTTGCCCTTATCGGTAACATTGCAAGCCAGTTTGAGGCGCCCACCTCCTGCGCTAATAGCTACTTTTTTCAAGTTCTCTGGCAATTGCTGCATCAGTTGTTGAAGTTTATCACTTGGGGTGTGCTGCCGTTCTGCCTTAATGGACTGTCTAATCTTGTTTAATTCGTTGGTGTCCACCTGACTTGCTGCATTCTGACCTATTAGGTGCCCAGTGAGGGCTGCCGTGAGCTTGACAGAGTTCTGCTGTTCGGTGGTAGGAAGCTCCTCTGGATTAGTCAACCCCATTCTGCCCAGTCTCAATGGTAAGGCAAGGAGTGACCTTTCTGCTGGAACTGCTACTACTACTTGTTTTTATTTTTTTATAAGCGTGGCCTCCAGGTTCCCTCAATAGCCACACCTTCGCCGCCATTTTATTACCTTAAAATTAACTATCGTAATACATAAGTAGCTACCCTAGCTGTGTTGAGTTAGCTGAGCAGCAGATCTATGCGGCATTCAGTGACTGTTGCCTCAAAGTCGATATCTGCAACTGTTGTTGGCTTTAGGGCCGATGCTCTCGTTCCCCTGAGACAAAGCAATGCAGACCTAAGCAGAGAGGACAGTCGACATCTCATCCAGGCTGTAACATAACTTCTGGGCTGCTGCTTCCGTTCAGATATCAGCTCCGCGAGTCTGGCGTAGAGGCATCTTGCACTTGGGCCCATCACACCAGAGGTTGTGAACACTAGGGGAGTGAAGCTGCCTTGATCAACGTTTTGAATTCTCTCCCTGTATGTCCTTATCTTGTCGTTCTCGTTCCTCCTGTGTGCAGCATCGAGAGCTAGGTTGCAGTGACATGCGGCCATGGGATAAAAAATTTATGTCTAAAAATGCTCGCTGTCCCCGGGTCCAGAATCCTCGACCACTGACGTCTACACGGGCTTCGTTGGATGTGTTTGAAGTCCTGTGACGGAGGTTCTCATCGTCCAATGGAAGGAGGGTCGGTTCCACCATGACGTCGTGGCAGGTTTCCCTCAGTAGATTTGCTGTTAGATCCCTTTCTTCGCCATACCTCATTCATACGAAGCCTCCCTTCTTGCACACCATGGCGTGGTCAATGTCATAAGATGACATTGGGAGGGCAAACCTTCTACTGGCCTACCGTACCTTAGAGCAATGGCATCTGTGAATTCTTGCTTATTAAGGATGAAGCGTTTTGCCCTTATCGGTAACGTTGTTAACCAGTTTGAGGCGCCCACCTCCTGCGCTATAGCTTCTTTTCTTTTCATGTTCTCTGGTACTTGTTGCAACAGTTGTTGCAGTTTATCACTTTGGGCGTGCTACCGCTCTGTCGTAATGGCACTACTACTACTACTACTATTCTTACTATTACCACTACTACTGCCAATAATAATACAAAAATATTAATAAATAGCAGCTTGAGTCTCTATAATCTTTGTTTACTTAAGCTCCACGAAGGGCACACGGCGCGGGTTAGATGGTGGGAGGTGTTGGAAGGTGTGGTGAGTCGGGCTGCTGTAGGGAGAGACAGGTAACGTGGCTGTATAATGGAGGTACAGTGTAGGAAGCGGTGGAGGATCAAGCCACGAGAGGACGATCACTTACATACACAAACACACGCACGCTCACATACGTATACATACATACACACACAGGCACGCACGCTCATATACGTATACACACACAACGTAAACACATACACAAACACACCATAAACACATACACAAACACACATACAGAAAGACACATACATACATACAGAAACGCATGCGGAAACACACCATTAAACACAAAAAACAGTCAACCATAATAAATAAATAAACACACACACACTAATTTATGTATCTGGAGAACTTCCCAAGCAATTAATTATACCACATATAGTTCAGTAATTAATTTACCATATTGCCTGATTTATTCCTTAATTGACGTCGTTTTGTTGACTGTCTTCTGGTGAATACTTTCGTCAACGGTCCAGCTGGTGACGTGTCTCAACACATGGAAGACGCCAACATTAACAATAATAATAATAATAATAATAATAATAATAATAATAATAATAATAATAACAACAATAAAAACAATTACAGCAAAAAAATCTTAATATTGATAAAACAACGAAAACAATAACAACAACACAACAACAATATTAATAATAATAATAACTATTCAGTAAAATCACTATACAAGTGTACAATTGCTTTGGCATGAACGGTATATAATAGACTATGAAGGTATATAGTCCAGCACGTATATAATAGACTATGCAGGTATACAGTCCAGTACGTATATAATAGACTATGCAGGTATACAGTCCAGTACGTATATAATAGACTATGCAGGTATACAGTCCAGTACGTATATAATAGACTATGCAGGTATACAGTCCAGCACGTATATAATAGACTATGAAGGTATACAGTCCAGCACGTATATAATAGACTATGAAGGTATACAGTCCAGCACGTATATAATAGACTATGCAGGTATACAGTCCAGCACGTATATAATAGACTATGCAGGTATACAGTCCAGCACGTATATAATAGACTATGCAGGTATACAGTCCAGCACGTATATAATAGACTATGCAGGTATACAGTCCAGTACGTATATAATAGACTATGCAGGTATACAGTCCAGTACGTATATAATAGACTATGCAGGTATACAGTCCAGCACGTATATAATAGACTATGAAGGTATACAGTCCAGCACGTATATAATAGACTATGAAGGTATACAGTCCAGCACGTATATAATAGACTATGCAGGTATACAGTCCAGCACGTATATAATAGACTATGCAGGTATACAGTCCAGCACGTATATAATAGACTATGCAGGTATACAGTCCAGCACGTATATAATAGACTATGCAGGTATACAGTCCAGCACGTATATAATAGACTATGC
Source organism: Homarus gammarus (assembly GCA_958450375.1). Lineage (NCBI taxonomy): Eukaryota > Metazoa > Arthropoda > Malacostraca > Decapoda > Nephropidae > Homarus > Homarus gammarus. The sequence goes on from CAUDMG010000693.1 coordinate 157,533, forward strand.
AGGTATACAGTCCAGCACGTATATAATAGACTATGCAGGTATACAGTCCAGCACGTATATAATAGACTATGAAGGTATACAGTCCAGTATATGTATATAGAACGGAAGGGTACAATGTATATAACACTTGAGAAATGTTTTAGTCTGATAAATGTGGTGGAAGGTGTACAAGAACACCACATAACCTCCCTCCTTCTCTCCTCCCTGATTGTATAAATTAATACTTCATTATCATCTCTGTTCTGCAATCCTCCATATCCTTCGCCAGACAGTTCCTCCGTGTATAGGTCTACCATGATCACACCGGTTCACACTAACACTATGCCGGTACCCAACATGTATAATGACCCCTAATACTTGTTGACACCACTACTTATTATTATTACTACTACTATTAATTTCCTGTCACTCAGAATCGAGTATGACGATCATCCAGCTATGAGACAATGATATGAGTTATTCGGGATGTCACCTTCGTTGGTGAGCTGAGGTGACTAGAAAGGCCGATACGGGACCGGCAGTCGTCCACGAATGTTGCACGTGTGGAGGGCTATATCTAGTGCGGGAGGGGCGGCGGCAAAGTCTGCCTCGGTTTGCAGTCGGGTAACTCGAAAATATTGAAAATTTTGACACTTTCTCGTGTGGTGCTCCCCCAAACACTAAGGTGTGGAGTAATCGTCTCCCAGGTGACGGGGTCGATATGGCACTTTTTCAGGTTTGTCTTAAGACTATCCTTATACCGTTTCAGTTGCCCACCGGCGTTACGTTTACTATTCGTTCGGTGACTGTAAAGAAGCTGCTTTGGCAGTCTACTGTCGTCCATGTGGGTAACATGGCCAGTCCAACGTAGTTGTTCTGGATAATGGTAACCTCGATGCTCCTACAGTTGGTGTCAGCGAGAATACTGGTAGAGTATAATTTTGTTCTCTTGTCTTCCCAACGAACTCGGAGGATGGAACGTAGACTACGGTGGTGAAAGTTTTCAAGTGCCTTGAGGTGCCTCCTGTATGTGACACATGTCTCGCTGCCATATAGGAGGGTGGGTAGGACCACTGCTCGATATACATGCAAGTTTTTACATAATTTCAGCTCCCTACAGCTGAAGACACAAGTACGGAGTCTGCCAAAGGCTTGAGATGCACATCTGATACGATGCTGAATCTCTCCATCGATGTCCGCCGTTGTGGACAGGTGGTAGCCGAGATACCGAAAGTGGGTAACATTAGAGAGGGCAGTACGGTTAAGCTGGATGGATGGTGGAGGTGTGGTTTAACCAGGGGCAGGCTGAAAGAGAATCTGAGTCTTACGTACATTCACCTCAAGGCCGAAGTGTGCATACGCATCTGCGTAGGTGTTCAGGATCTCCTGTAGGTCGCGTTCAGTGTGAGCGACAAAGATGAGGTCGTTTGCATATTGAAGTTCAGTAATGGAAACTGCGGACACCTTTGTTCCTGCTTGGATGTCCACCCGACTGGCTAAATTGGCACTGGCATGAGTTAGGAAGGCAGCCAAGAAAATGGAAAAGTGAGTTGGTGCCAGTACACATCCTTGTTTTACCCCTATTTGAATGGGGAAGAACTCAGACTGGGTGCCGTTCATGCTATCATGGAGTTATCTCACAATGGAGATGAATTTTGGTGGGAAGCCAAAACGGCTGATGGCCCACCAGGGGGATTCCCTGTTGAACGAGTCGAAGGCCTTGGTTAGGTCGATGAAGGCCATGTACAGGTCAGGATGCTGTTCTCTGCACTTTTCCTGTCAGTGGTGCCACGTGATGGTCTAAAGCCCATATATTCTCCAGGAGAGAGTGGAGACGGTTGTTAAGTAGAAATCCTCCTGTTTTATACAACTCAGGTGGGATTCCATCAGGCCCTGAGGCTTTGTTATTTTTCATCTGTTTGATGGCAGTAGCTACCTCATCCAGGGGAGGATAGCTGAGGTGGCTCTTTCCAGGGCTGAAGGATGCCTTCTTCGTTTTTAATTAGGGAGTTACCGTCGGATGAGCGGAAAGGTTGCACAATAAGTGAATGACCCATAAAATGTTTTAGTGGAATTGAAAAATTCACGCATCTTTTATTGATCTGTATGTTTTTGCATTTCACTTGCTTTATTTACCAGTCGTTCTTTAGATTGAGAAGTTCATGCTGGGCTGCCGCTTTCTTCTTTTGGAAAGTATCAGCGCTGGTTCGAGACTGAGGGTTGTTCTGCAAGTCAGTTAAAGCAGCACGTTTATCGTTGACGAGTACATTGATTTCCGGGTAATTTTCATCAAACCAGTCCTGGCATATTCGTTCGATCTGGCCGAGGGTCTCTGCAAGTTTTTGTCATGACAGCGTCGAGAATCCCCCATTTGGCATTGGGATTTGAGTTGTTTGCTGTCGGGTTGTTTATCAGCCCATGTTGGAGCTGCTCTCTAAAAGCATGTGCTACCGCTGGATCCTCCAGATGCTTAGTGTTATAACCTCTTCTGGAGGATTATTGCCTTCACCATTTTGGGGCGACATGAAGAGAAAGCTTGGCTCAGACGAGCCGTTGATCAGTGTGGCTCAGGTGATGAGGACATCTCGGCGATCTCTTTCTCTGACAATAATGTAGTCAATGAGATGCCAGTGTTTGAATTGTGGGTGTTGCCACGAACCCTTGAACTTGTCGGCCTGCCTAAACAATGTATTGGTGATAGTGAGGTTGTGTGCAGCACAATTACTGAGGAGGAGTAGGTCGTTGGGATTACACTTGCCCAGTCCATTTGTCCCTGTGATTCCCTGCCAAATGTCAGCATTTCAGCCATTTCTGGCATTGAAGTCACCAAGGAGCACAACCTTATCTTCTCTGGGGATAGAGGTTAGCACTCTGTTGAGGTCGGCAAAAAAGGCCTCCTTGATGTCATCCTCTGCATCCAGTGTTGGGGTGTATGCACTGATGAAGAAGGCATGACGTGAGTGATTCAGTGGGACTCGAAGGGTCATGAGGCGCTCATTGATCTCAACAGGCATTTCAGTTAGCCTGTGTATGATGCATTGGCAGATGGCAAAGCCAACTCCATAGATGCGGTTTCTCTTCGCAGCAGGCTTACCTTTCCAGAAGAAGGTATAGCCAGACCTCCGTTCTGTGAGTTGGCACTCGTCTGGGAGCCAGGACTCACTGATGGCTGCTATTTTGCCACAAGGGCGGTTCTTCTTTCAGGATGCTTTGTGCCATTATCCAGAAGGGTTCTGACATTCCATGCAGTGACCATAAGAGGTTGTATAATTTGTTTTCGTTTTGATCTATGATTATGACTGTTTTCGACTGCGTAAGGATGACCTTACTGGGTGCGGTTGCCCAGTCAGGTTGGTTCTTTAGGCAGGCTATGTTTAGGGAACCTTTTCTAACCCCCTCCCTATGTGGGGTGTGCAGAGTGGGTCCTTGAATGGGTTGCTCAGTCGCATAGACACGACCGAATTGCACTGCTGCCTAGATCCCAGTGCATAGACGACCATTTATCTATGCTGTCCATGTGCAGAGATGTGACTAGATACTCCTGTAATAGCCCCTGTCTTATAGACAGCAGTCCTTATATAAATATGGGTTATAACATTGTTGTTATAAACAGTACTTTCATCACCCACAGTAATTTTCCATGAACTGTGACGATCATGCGCCACACATGTGATCAGAAGATTCCACTCTCAAGTCGTGTCTCTTAGACCTGAGCTCAGCTAATTAGTAGCCGGCTCTCACAGTTCATACTCAACTCGCACTAGGAAAGGACGTCAGACATAAAAGCTTATTTTAAGTTAAGCTCCGTCCTTAACCTACACTCACAGTTCACAGTGTAATTACGGTGATCCTTATTGACTGTGCATAATATATATTTTTATAAATAACAGGAGAAAAGACCATTTGAGGTTTGGCAACTTAACGCCATAAACATTTAATAATATAACTGATCAGTTACCTTATTTTAGTGATTCTACAGAAGTCTACAGGTAACTGACCTTACAGTTATACTCCCGGCAGTCATCTCTGCCTATCCCTGTTGCCACTCGCCCATCGCTATAGGACTTTTGGATGTATAGGGGGTTTTGATGATGATGAGAAGTATGATGAGCTGGATGATGGCTGCACTTGATTTGATTTATGTGGTGAGGCAGGAGTGCAGGCTGCAACCACACATCTTGGCTCTCCCTTTTCCTGATCCAGTGGTGCAAGTGTTGCAACGACTGGGGAGAGGGAGAGTTGCAAAGGACTGCCGATAGCCCAGTTTGTTGGGTTTCGCCTTAGTAGCCTGTCCATCAGGCATTGCCTTCGTCCGCCAGTGTAGTGGATGGGTTTCCTCGGTGGTCACCTCTTCCTCCTATACCGCCGTTGGGGTTTTGTCAGAGCTCTGTAAGCATGTCTGCCTGATGCAGGGCTACACAGCAGATTTTTCGTTTGGGGTTTACTCCCGTAGCCTTATACCTGCCAAGATTAATCCTCAAGGCAGTGCGGCAATGGCAGGTAGGTGCCAGAACGTGTCCACATGCCAGTGGGCCTATGCGCCGTCCCTCTGGGTCCCACGACCCCAATTGACCTCCCAATCAAAATATGCAAGGCGTTTGCAGTCGAACTTGCCACCCCCCTCTCTTCTATTATTAATGCATCCCTCAGACAAAGCAAATGCCCTAATGAATGGAAAACCGCATTTGTCACCCCCATCCCCAAGGTCACCACCCCACAGTCCCCTAACGACCTCAGGCCAGTTGCCATTACCCCCATACCCAGTCTATTTTGTGAGGACTTTGTTTTTGAGTGGGCATTTGGCAGAATCTATCAGTCAATTGATCCACAGCAATTTGTCAATATGAGGACCTCCTCTACATCACACTGCTTGGTGAGCTTTCTGGATTTTCTGCACAAAAACTTGCAGAAACGTAAGACATCACTGGCCATTGCCCTTGTTGACTTCAAGAAGGCCTTTGACCTTGTTGATCACTGCACTGTTATCAACAAGGCTATTGCACTAGGACTGCCCACCAACCTGGTCTCATGTCTCACTGATTTCTTGAGTGGACGTCGCCAGGCAGTGAGGTATCAGGGCTTGGTCTCCACATTCCAACACCTCACCTGTGGTGTTCCCCAGGGGACCGAGATGAGACCACTGTGCTTCCTCATCCTGATCAACGACGCTCTATCGGACACTCCTCACAGGTGGAAGTACGTGGATGACTGCACTGTGGGGGTTTCAGTGAACAACACCGCACCAGACTACTCATCGCTACAAGGCACCCTGGACAGGCTACAGGCATGGACTACGGAAAACAAGGTCACCATCAACCACACCAAAACTGTAGTAATGCACATCAATACCGCCACCACTCCAGTGCAAGACCCAGCAGTCACAGTGGGTGCCCATCCTCTCCAGCTGGTGCAGTCTGCCAAACTCCTGGGTGTAACTATATACAACAAACTTGACTGGAAGGCCCATGTAAATAACACAGTCAAGGCAGCCTCGTACCGTCTCTACATGCTACGACAACTTAGGTCACTTGAGAAAACCGTGCCAGAGCTGAGGACCATCTACAATGCCTTTATTCTCCCCAAACTAACGTATGCATTACCAGCCTGGTCGTCTTCTCTCAACTCCACCCAACTACGTCAGCTAGAGAAGGTACAGAAAAGGGCCTGCAGAATCATGCTCGGCGCAGAATACTCCGGCTACACCAAGGCTCTCTCCACCCTGGAAATTCCATCCCTCAGTGACCTCCACCACCAAGCACTGGAAAAGTTTGGCAGCCAACTAATGCACCACCCTCGACATCGCCACCTCCTGCCACTGGCAGTCCCCCACCCACCTCGCGCAGTCCGCCACTACAACAAAATTCAGCCCATAAGAGCACGCACCAATAGATATAAGAACAGCACCATCCCATCTATTGTTAAAATTATAAACAACTCCTGATTTATGTACTGTACAGCCCTGTAAATGTATTCAATGCATATTTTATCATTATGTCTAAATGAAATGTAAGTCTGTATATTTTCAGACACCTCCTGCAACTCTATTAATAAGCCGTTAATTATTATTATTATTATTATTATTATTATTATTATTTATTATTATTACACACACACTCTACCCCTCATACACCACACACACACACACTCTACCCCTCACATATCACACACACACACTCTAGTTCACACATACACACACTCTACTTCACACATACCACACACACAAACACACTCTACCCCTCACATACCACACACACACTCTATCCCTCACATATCACACACACACACTCTAGTTCACACATACACACACTCTACTTCACACATACCACACACACAAACACACTCTACCCCCCCACACACACACTCTACCCCTCACATACCACACACACACTCTACCCCTCACATACCACACACACACTCTACCCCTCACATACCACACACACACACACACTCTACCCCTCACATACCACACACACACACACACACACATTCTACCCCTCACATACCACACACACACACACACACACACTCTACCCCTCACATACCACACACACACACACACACTCTACCCAGGACAGCCTGATGCCTTTCGTCCCATATCACTAACCAGCTGCCTGTGTAAAACCTTTGAGAGGATGGTTCTTGGCAGACTCTTATATAGAATCAGAGAACACATGTCTCCTAACATAAATGGCTTCACCCATGGTAAAGGTGTATATAATTGCATCACCACATTCCTAACTGTGCATGGTGATGAAAGGCACAGATACACCACATTTCTTGACCTAAAAGCTGCATTTGATATTGCCAATAGGCAACTGATATTGTACGAACTAGCCAAAATGGATATAGGAGGTAGGCTGTTACACTGGATAAGTGGTTACCTAACCAACAGAAGGGCTGCTGCACTGTTTCAGGGATACAAAAGTGAAGTTAAAGATATGCAACTTGGTACCCCTCAAGGTGGAGTACTTAGCCCCACTTTGTTCAATGTTCTTATGAATGCATTATTAAATTTAATACCAGACAACCCCAGCAATATCTCAATCAGCTATGCTGACGATATTCTTATACATACTAAAACTCATCGTGAAATGCAAACCACCCTGAACCATGTATACGCAGCCTGTGAACACCTCGGTCTTATTATCTCCACTGACAAAACTAAGGTGTTCAACAAACAAGCTGGGAACCGCAAACGCGGCCCCGCCAAGTTCAAGATAGGTAACAACACTATTGACTATGTTTCTTCTTTTAAATATCTTGGTGTTTCCGTCCCTTGTACCCTACCTGCCATACAACAGCTAACCCGCCAATGTACTGACAGACTGAGACCTCTTAGAAGTGTAGCGGGGTACAGCCCGCACTATGGTGCTAATATTAGAATTGTTAAAACAATGTACCTAGGCTATATAAGATCTCTGATAGATTACCACGCACCAGCCCTGGTCATTCGTGACGGGAAAGGCGTTGACAAGCTCGAGAAAATGCAAAATAAAGCCCTCAGAATTATCCTAGGATGTCCCATGAGCACTAAAGTACTTAATATGAGGAAAGAACTAGGTATACCCAGTGTTAAAGATAGAATAATTGAAGTCAACCTCATGATAGCCCTGAGGCTTCTGCGTGGTGATCCTGATAACATTGTTTCCTTAAAATTGCTAGAATGTATGAACCATGGGACTACTGAGTCTAAATGGATCCAAACTACAGCTACACATATGAAGATATTTGGACTAGACCACCTGTACAAAGTTGAGACACAACAGCGCTTCCTGCCACCCTGGCGGACAGTTCCCTTCGATATCACAATACCGACGTATCCGCCTAAAAAATTAATTATACAAAGCATTTATCTCCAACACACTGCCAAATTGAGAGCTCTTGAACACATACACACTCTACAGACTGATGATAATATCACACAGACCATCTACACTGATGGGTCTCTAAACACCGCCTGTGGGAGGGCTGGAAGTGCTATTGTTGTGACTCAACCTGACGGTAATATAATTGAGAAAGGAGTTAGAATTAACAACTGGGCATCCACTCTACAAACTGAATTAGTTGCCATACTCACAGCTATTAAATTCATTGAAACCACTTTTACTGACAGTCTCATCATCACTGACTCTCTATCCTCACTACTTGCCCTTGGTACCCTCGACTCAGGTTGTCACGCTCTTGTCTCTGAAGCCAGACACAAATATGCGTGCCTTGTTGACCGGGGTGTCAGGGTCAAACTGTTGTGGATCCCCTCTCACATAGGCCTCATAAAACATGACAGAGTTGATGCCCTCGCCAAACTCGCGTCTAACAAAGACACCGTTGAATACAATTTGGGTCTGTCAAAAAGAACCCTTAAAACTGTAATTAGGAAAGAACTTATTGATGAGTTTGACGCAAGTAGACAAGTGCAAACAGGCACTAGTCAATCCATAGTTTACCATGATGAGATGTATCAAGTGAAACACGTTTATGGAGCAAGTAACAAGATCACTAGATTACAAGATGTTGTAACAGCTAGATTAAGGTTAGGATATAAGTACCTTTGGCAGTATGTTCCTCAAGCAGATGTAAACAAAACTAAATGTAAAGTGTGTGGCCATACATATGGCCACACACTTGAACACTACGTCCTCGACTGTGTGAAGATAGAACCTTTTAGGGACAGGTCCAAGCACACTGTGTGTGAAATGGCACAACACTTCATCTCTAATGGCAAGATAGCCGACATATTAAGATTGTATCCACTTTTTTGCACTTAGTATCTATGTCAGTTCTCATGTACAGAACCAAATACGCAATGTGCTTGAATACCTCCCACGTAAATGTGAATAACAAAGTGTGAGGCCAGACATACTGCCTCACACGCCTGTTCTCACGCATTTGTGAATAAGTTACCCTTTATGTATAGAACTAAACAAATAATGTAAATGAAATACTGTGTAACTTTCAGTGCCATAATATCCTGACAACGGGGGTTAATTATTATGACCCTTTGTAAACCCTACTCTGTAATCCTTTTGCGCTACCGCTCACAGGATGAGTGTGGGGTGCACAATAAAGTAGCCGCTGCAAGCGGCAAAATCAAATCAAAATCAACCCTCACATACCACACACACACACTTTACACCACACATACTCTACCCCACACACACACTCTACCCCCACACATACCACACACACACACACACACACACTCTACCCCTCACATACCACACACACACACTCTACCCCTCACATACCACACACACACACTCTACCGCACACATACCACACACACTCTACCCCTCACATACCACACACACTCTACCTCTCACACACACACACACACATACCACACACACACACACTCTACCTCCCCCCACACACACACTCTACCCCTCACACACCACACACACACACACACACACACACCCACACAAACACACACACCCGCACACAAACACACACACACATACACAAACATACACACACACACACACACACACTCTACCCCTCACATACCACACACGCACTCTACCCAACACACACACACACACAAACTCTACCCCACACATACCACACACTTTACCCCACACATACCACACACTCTATCCCACACATACCATACACACACTCTACCCACACACACACACACACACTCTACCCCACTCATACCACACACTCTACCCCACACATACCCCACACATACCACACACACACACACACTCTACCGCACACATACCACACACATACACACACACACACACTCTACCCCACACATACACACACACACACACTCTACCCCACACATTCCACACGCTATACCCACCCACACACACACACTCTAACCCCCACACACACACACACTCTACGCCTCACATACCACACACACACCCTCTACCCGTCACTGATCGCTATAAGAACAGCCCAGCCCCAACCATTGTAAAAATTATCAATAACTTGTAATAAACCAGTGTACTCACTCCCAGTAAATACTACTTCTTGCACTGTCACTATGTTGAAATGCACTGTAGTTTCAGCTTTTCCCCATCTAGTCATTATATATCTTATTTGTATCACTTATGTTACTTGTATATTATTTGTAAATCGAAACCCATTCCCCAATTATGTAACTGTATATTTTCAGCCTTCTGGCTGCTATGCTCTTTCAATAAACCGTTAATTATTATTATTATTATTATTATTATTATTATTATTATTATTATTATTATTATACCACACACACTATATGACACACTCAACACCTCATTCAGTCACCCAGAGATGCATGTCTTTCCCTAATGCGTTATTCCAAGTCTGTTTACATTGTCTCGCATGTACACACATACAAGTAAAACCTCCATATAAGAACATAAGAATGGAGGAAACTGCAGCGGGCCTATTGGCCCATACTGGGCAGTCCCGTTTACACCCAACCCCTATTGCTCATATAAGCATCCAACCTATGTTTGAAGCAATTCAGCGTATTCGAGTTAATGATGATATTTGGTAACTTGTTCCATTCATCCACTACTCTGTTTCCAAACCAGTGTTTACCTATTTCACGCCTAAATCTAAATTTGTCTAATTTAAAACCATTGTTACGAGTTCGCTCCTGGTTGGATAGTTTGAGTACCTTTGTAATGTCCCCTTTGTTTAGCCCTGACTTCCACTTATACACCTCTATCAGGTCGCCCCTCGCTCTACGTCTCTCGAGGGAGTGCAAATTAAGATGCTTTAACCTGTCTCTATACTCAAGGCTCCTAATGCCCGGGATTAGTCTTGTCATTCTCCTCTGAATTCTTTCCAATGATTCTATATCCATTCTGTAATACGGTGACCAGAACTGAACTGCGTAATCCAGGTGTGGTCTCACAAGTGCAAGATACAGTTTTAGGATGACCTCGCTAGTCTTGTAACTAACACTCCTTTGTATGAACCCAAGTACTTTATTAGCCTTGTTACGAGCAAAAACACATTGTTTACTTGGCTTAAGGTTCCTGCTTATCATTACTCCTAAATCTCTCTCGCAGTCGGATTTCTCTATGGCATCGTTGTTCATCTGGTATCTGGTTTCCCTGTTTACATCTCCTATACTGAGTACTTTACATTTGTCCAAGTTGAATTTCATCTGCCATTTTTCAGACCATTCGAAAAATTTGTTTAGATCTTCCTGTAGTTTTGCGGAGTCCTCGTCAGATTTAATAACACGTCCAATTTTAGTGTCATTAGCAAATTTACTTATGTTGCTGTCTATGCCGATATCTATGTCGTCTATGTATATAATAAATAATAATGGTCCAAGTACTGAGCCTTGGGGAACTCCACTTGTGACGTTGCTCCAATGGGACTTAGTGCAGTTAATGCTCACTCCCTGTTTCCTGTCCTGTAACCACGCCCTAATCCATTTAATGATGTTACCTTTGATGCCATGTGCTTCTACCTTTCTAATTAGTCTTTCGTGGGGGACTCTGTCGAAGGCTTTGCTAAAGTCGAGATATACCACATCATAATTGTGCCCCTCGTCCACTGATTCGAAAACTGATGAAAAGAATGTTAATAGATTAGTTAGACAAGAACGTCCGCTTGTGAAGCCATGCTGGGAATCATTGATCAATCAGTGCTTCTCCAGGTGATTTCGAATAGAGTTTGAAATGATTGCTTCCAGTAATTTGCCTACTATTGATGTTAGACTGATTGGGCGGTAGTTAGAGGATAGTGATCTATCCCCCTTCTTGAAAATCGGTATTACATTCGCTATCCTCCAGGATTCTGGTACTACACCTGTTTTTAAGGACATGTTAAACAACTTTGCTAAGGGCATACTAAGCTCTTCCTTACATTCCTTTAATACTCTGGCAAATATCTCATCGGGACCAGGTGACTTATTAGGCTTTAGTTTGTCTATTTGCTTACTAGCATCGTTACTAGTCACTACTATCTCGCTTAATTTGTTTTCTTCACTATCTCTGAATAGAGTCGGTGCCTCGGGTATCATGTTTAAATTTTCGGTGGTGAAAACTGTTGAAAAATATTTATTCAGATTATTGCTCATTTCTCCGTCGTTATCAGTTAGCTCGCCGGTATCTGACCGTATTGGTCCAATCTTTTCTCGTGTTTTAGTTTGATACATTTGGTAGAATCCTTTGGGGTTTGTCTTCGCCTCCCTTGCTATCCTTACCTCATTATTCCTCTTGGCTTTCCTTATCTCGGTTTTAACCCTACTCGCCAATATCTTATAATAATCCTGGAGGTAAATTTCGCCACGCTTTATCCTTCTACCTATAGCCTTCCTTTGGCCAATGATGTTCTTTAAATAATTATTTATCCATTTAGGGTCATTGTTGTCTGATCTGAGTTTTTTGTATGGTATGTTCTGCCTTTGTGCATTAAGTAACTCATTATTTAAATTGTCGTGGAACTCGGCAATCTTAGATCTCGTTATCAGGTCGGAGTCATCTGTCAGGTTCACGGCCAAGCGCGACACCCCCTCTCTCAGCTGTCTCTTTAAACTGTCAAAGTTTGCCCTTCTGAAATCTGGTACTTTAGAGGAATTTTCCTTATGTCTGGCCTGAAAATCTAACTGGAATCTAATTTCTTTGTGATCGCTGTTTGCAAGTTCGTTCCCTACCTCGACATTGCTAATGAGGTTTTCTCTGTTTGACAGAACTAAATCGAGTATATTATTACCCCGGGTGGGTTCGGTTATATGTTGACTTAGGAAACAGTCCTGGATCATCTCGAGAAAATCCTCTGATTCTGAGTTACCCGTAAGGTCAGTCCAATCTATTTGGCCAAGGTTAAAGTCGCCTACTATACAGACTTTGTTGTGAATGGAAGCCCTGCGCATTTCATCCCAGATAAGTCGCTCATTGACTCTATCAAGATTGGGAGGTCTATATATTACTCCTGTGATTAATTTTTCCCTGCCGTCGCTTAATTCTATCCAAATTGTTTCCGTATTCCGCTCAGTTTTTATTTCCTTATTTATTTCACACTTCAGATTATCCCTAATATAGATTGCTACTCCGCCTCCTTTCCTGGTCTGCCTATCGGTATGGAACAATTTGTAACCCGCAATTTGGTATTCGACCGGCAACTCACGTGAGTCTAGGTTGATCCATGTTTCAGTGAATGCTATTATATCGATTTTTTCGGTACATACCAAGGCCCTAATATCATCCATTTTGTTTCTCATACTTCTACTGTTCGCGTAGTAGACATTTAAGTTAGTCGTGTTCTGAGTCCTCCCTTTACGGCGTTTAGTTTTAAATTCCCTGTTTAATTTAGTTTTGTCATCATTCCTAACACTATTTCCCTGTAATCTTTTACTTTGTTTACCCGCTCCCACTGCAGTTTCCCCCACCCCCGTGCCCATATGTTCTCCTAGAAGTTTAAAGACTTCGATATCCTTTGAACTGCCCCCTCTAGAGCCCCAGCCAGGGTTGCCACCCCATCCCTAGCATAAAGGTCCCTTCTGCCGTAGAAGTTGTCCCAGTTGTCAATGAATGGGACAGATATTGACTTGCAATATCTGTGAAGACGGTCGTTGACACCAACTGCCCTTGACAACCATTCACTGCCAACTCTCCTTCTAGGCAGGACACCGCATATGATAGGGATCCCTCCCTTAGACCTAATACGATCTATAGCTGCCTTGAACTTATCAAGAAGCTCCTCGCTCCTACACCGGCCAATATCATTGCCTCTTGCACTGAGGCAGATAATGGGTTTGTTCCCATTACCAGACAAGATATTGTCCATCCTGTCAATTATATCCCCCACCCCAGCTCCTGGCAAACACACCCTCATCCTATTTTTGTTTTTACCACAAAAGGCCCTGTCCATGTACCTTACCTGTGAGTCACCAACAATTAAAGTTTTTATACCTTCCTTGTCATCCCTTTCCCTGACTGTACTAACGTCCAATTCGTCTATCAAGGGACTGAACGAGTTGGTACACTTAGCTGTTGTTGTCGTTGTTGTCGTATCCTTGGTGTACTTCTTCACCACCAGCTTGGTCCTCCCACTCCTCACAACTTTCCACTCGCTTGAGTTTTCGTCAGACACTGGCTTTCCCTGTCCAGCCTCCCCTTTTAACCTCGCCAGCTCTTCCTTTAATTTCAGGTTCTCGGACTTCTCTCCATATAATCCGTTAGATGGAGGTTTCACATTTAACGGACCCTCGATATAACGGAATTCTCTCCATATAGTCCGTTAAATAGAGGTTCCACTCTAATATGACCGCCAATTAAAGTATCAGGCATAAGGAATATGGCTGCCTGTTATGTCTTCTCACTTAATCACAATATTTTACTATAGTCTGTCATATTGTTGTTTGTTTGCGTTCATCTGAAGATTAACTCCCTTACCTTATTTCACCGGTTAATTAAACACCTTGAAGCTACCTGTGGAGTAGGGTTAGGTTAGGGTAGGGTTAGGTTAGGGTAGGGTTAGGTTAGGGTAGGGTAGGGTAGGTTAAGTTAGGGCAGGCTAGATTGGCGTAAGGATGGTTAATATTTAGGTGAAATAAGCTGGAGGGATGAATCTTCAGGTGATCCAAGCTTCTGAGACGTTCATTCCCAAACAACCATACTAAGTGAAGGTCAGGGGTCACAATCTGTCCCTGGGTAAATCAATAAACCAGAAGAGGGATGATTTTCCACCCCCCTCCACCCCCTCACCCCTCCCCTCACCCCTCATCCCCCCTCCCCTCATCCCCCCTCACCCATCATCCCCCTCCCCTCATCCCCCCTCCCCTCACCCCTCATCCCCCCTCCCCACCCCTCATACCCCCTCCCCTCACCCCTCATCCCCTCCCCTCATCCCCCCTACCCTCCCCTCATCCCCCCTCCCCTCATCCCCCCCTCTCACTCTCATGTTCACCACAGTTGTCTTCACTGCTGAGAAGATCGGTATATTTTTTTTTTCCTTTCAAGACGAGAGCTCATATGCAGAGAGAGTTAAAAGGCCATGCAAGGATGTATTGATCTAGGAGTTAGGT